>OVBI01000265.1:10581-99232 GCA_900406495.1 Sisymbrium altissimum | reverse complement strand
ATATATATATATATATTGATTTATATATATATATATATATAACTATATATATATATATACATATTATATGTTTGACAGTTAAACGTATATAACCAGAAGTTGTCCTTTTACACGTGAATTTGTGACTACACACAACATACGTATTTATGCAAAGGTCTTCACGACCAAATCATTACATGTGTATGTGTAAATACATACATATATGTGTGTAAGGGTCTTTAAGCGTGTGTGCGTTTGGCCATTATTCATTACAAAAGTGTCGTCCGATTTTTAGGTGTTTTATGTAATATTTTGTTGTTGCGTACTTGCTCGTATTTGTATATCCCATGCTTGCTCGTATTTGTATGCCATGCATCGTTGGAATTAAGGTCGAAGTCCTGTACCATAGGAAGCCATAAGAGTAGCCTAACAATCTCACTAAGAATACTTTTTTTTGGCAAGTTTGATGTAACATAGGTATAAGAGGAAAAAAAAAAGTAATCAGAGTTTAGACTTATTTTCGGGGCAAACAACTTTTGTATATAATATAGTAATGAATTATATATATTTTTTTTGGAATCAGTCTCTGATTTTTTATTATATATCGAAGGTTTTTTTTAACCAAATTATTTTGCAAATATAAACCTGAACATACTTCTTGGCGTATGAGAACCTATAATCTCGATAATGTGGCATATAACATCATCAAATGTGAACGTATAACATCGATCCCCCAGCCCCACTACGCCAGGTTTCTATAATTGTACGAATATTTAATTTGAGTATGACTATAATTACAGGTGCACACAAAAAAAGACTATAATTACATATTCACTAGCTGACATCCATTATACACATATATATATATATATAATATAGCATGTTTAAATTAAAACAACACCAACGTTACCAATATAACTAGGCTACCATTACTAGCTCAATCACTTGCGAACATGTAATGTGAGAACAGAAGCTTACTAGACTTTAAATTGAATGCCGTAGAATAACACATACGTCCTATGCGTTCTACCTATACAAGCGCAATGTATATTACAAAAAAAAGAAGCCAATGCGTATTCTCTATACATGCTGATCTGTATGAGTGTCATCGCTTTGTCACAATCCATGTTCAAATCCGGTAGAATTCATTACTCAACAAAACTAAAAAAACTTTTAAATTTACACTCAAGAAACCTGCATCATTAATTTTTGCTGGTTTAACGTTTTTGAAATTTCCCTTTTATATGTCTTCTTTATCAAAGCAATAACACAACGTTTTAAAAAATTTCCTTAATTTGATGTCTTCTCTATTAAATCATATATAACATGAGCTTTTTTTGACCGTGCTCTACTTACGGTGGAATTCACAACTGTGTCAGTAATTTAGAATATGATATGTATGAGTAACTTCGAATTCACTAACTATCCAACATTCAATTATATATCATATTCAAATAAATAAAGGATTCACTCATCATTCGTAAGAATAAAGCACATACTTTTTGTTATCTATTATCCGAAGAAATGTAGACATTTCGAAATCAAATGCACAACATTTCGGTGTTTTCCAAGTGGCATAGTCGACAATGTAACAAATAGGAAACGGTGACGTGGGATGAGGTATGTCTTATGGAAGCAAATATGAGATATAATGTAAATTTGTTTGCTTGTATATGGAAGTGCTTGCACATGTGTGGGTATGTATAATATAGATATAGATATTGTATATATAATGTAGTTATATACAAGCATAAGGAATAAGTAAGCATCAGTTTGTGGTCACACGCATGGGTTGTCTCTGGTCCCTTTGCGTTTCACTTTTTCACATTTGTGGCCATTTGTAGCCTTCTTATGTCACCCCTTCACATATATATTTAATACACATATATGAGTGTGTTTGCACTTTCTTAATATTTTAAGGTTTTTTTCAAAGTGAATATAAATTCTTTAATAGAAAAGGTTTGGTTACGATTTGTGAGCATTATCCCGGGCGGTGGGTGCTCTTTTAGGGCTTTGATCATCATGACGCCATGCGTACTCCATTCATCACGTCTTAAAAATACTTCTCAATGTTCTCATATATAATTCATTATATTTAAATTTACATATCGTAAACATTTACTTTGCGGATAATAGTATACTACTCACTAAAAAAAACTTGCTAATAGACAAGTGATGAGCTTGTACTACATATATCAACACAGATAATTTAATCTATAACATATTCACTTATTCAGAGCTTAATTTCGACTAACTTGTATTCATAGTTTATAGTTGTACAATTAAACCAAATACTATTATTCACAATTTCGCATTCCGCAAGGCGCTTTTGTAATTTGGCCGGTCAGTTTAATACAGTTCAGATTATTTCGCTTTTACATTTAGGTATTCAAAATAGCTACCAAACTAAAACATATAGTGGGTTTACCCAAATAAATCTTTCATTTCCTATTAAGTTTTAGTTCAGTTTTTATTTTCTTTCAGCTATGTTCGGATTCGTTTTCCAATTTTCTGATACTACATCTATTATAATAGAATTACTATTATATTCGTTAAAGCTCAATTCCGTCTCAGATAATAATCTTTTATGTTTGGGCCGGACCAAATTTTTTCGATTTATCTGAAATAAAAGTTTCTAGTTTTAAATACTTGAATAATTCGTTTTTCTTCAAAATTCACCTGTTTATAAGGCTTTAGTCGGCCGCAGCGTCACTAGTGAATTTGTAATAGATAAAAAGGATCATAAGCAGTTTGGGCCAATTAAACCTTTTGGGCAAGTTAGTCATGTTTGGGCCGTGATGCTAAACTATTAATCGCCGTCGGTGGTTGTAAAGAAAATAAAAGTAATAGTTGTACTGTAGTCCTCGTTCACAACCCGATTCGGACTTTTTTATAATTGTTTTAATAAAGAAATACAAAGAGTATCTTAATCTTTGGGTACAAAAACTTGTACAGTTAGAAAAATATAAGTAGGCTAACGAAATCTTTCTCTAATTTTAACCATTCAATGTGGGAAAACAATCCTCTGCTCCATCCTGTTGAAAAACTGGAAAATGAGTTAATTTTTAGACAGAAATATTCAACTATTATTTTGGCCTAATTTTCACCCCTTTTTTTTTTTTCCAAAATGCTTTGTTTTAGTAAATATCTAATGTCACAACAATAAAATGGAGACTTTATTTATGTAAATTTGACAACTTAAGTTTTGCAATAAAAAATGAATTGTTTTTTTTTGGGGGGTCAACATAAGAGATGAATTAAATTACACTATTATATAGCGTTTTGGAAATCAGAATTTATGATACAGCTTGTTAGTATCTAACAAGGGACAAACAATGAGTACATCAAATAAAAAGGACGAGACAAACTTGGGTGATTAGCCAATAAATAATATAATAGTATTAAAAAGAAAACATAATAATTACCTTTTTTGGCATTTACATGATATAATTCACCACTCTTTATCAGTTGCGTATGTGATTCTCACAAAAAAAAGTTTTATATTTTTAATACAATAATTAACTTAATTTAAAATAATCTCCATAATGCAGCTTATTAATTAGAGTGTTTATAAAATAATTTAGTAATTTGTTTGATGTAAAACTTTAACTCGTATTCCAAATTTATTTATATTATATCCTCGTAATCATTTCTAACATGAATAAAAAAAAAGCAGGAGTAACTCTTTTTTTTTTGTCAACAAAGCAGGAGTAACTCAATCTTTGTAATTGGAAGCGTTCTTCTTAAATAACTTATTTTGTGCTCTATTTTTTCTTTTTCTTTTTTTTTTTTTACAGTGAAATATTAAATATTGTATTTCCAATCCGAAATTTTACAAACTCCAAAAAAGATTATTTTATTCCTATTTTTCGGTAACAGTGAACCGCCACCCAATCTCGTACTTCCAAGACGGAAAAAAAAAAAAACACAGAAGTAAAAAAAAAAACAAAAAGATAAAAAAAAAAAGAATCTTTCGCGCGCGAGAGTCGATAACAGAATATTCCGTTGAATCATCACGGCAAAGCGCAACCGCGCCGTGAAAAACCGAGCCGTGATCTATCCCTATCGAATTCAAACAAGAACCCTTGCTGCATCAAATTCCCGATCACCGAGAATCCTACCTTCGGATTCACCGATTGAATCGCCAGACACTGGATATGTTCCTCCGTCTCGATAAAGTAATTCCTCGGCGGCGGAACGAACACCGCACCCCCGGCGAATTCGAATTTCAGCTTCGGTATGTTCTTTTCCGGTTTCGAAACGCCGGACACGTTAACGCAGAGATCGAATCCCGGAGTCAGCTCCGCCGCGATCGGTAACCGGAGCCGTCTTCTCACACTCGCGACGACTAATCGATACGCCGGATCAGCTAAAAACGCCAGCGTCGTACCGGAATCCACGACGGTTCCGCCGTTACCTGAACCGTCGATTTCCCAAACGGAAGGATCGACTCGTAACTTCGCACCGTTAACTGAAACCGATTTCAATCGAACGTAGTAGAAAGTCGGCGAGAACGGATTCGTGAGCAGCGGAGTGAAGGAAAGCTTCGAAACGGCGTCGGATCGAACTCCTTCGCCGCCGTTTCCGATGATGAGGTAACTCGTTGGAGGTGGAGAGAGAGTGTAATCCATTAAGCAATACGAGAACTTGTTACCGAAACGACGACCCAACTGAGAAGCAAAAGAAATTGGGCCACGGCCCAAGCCCATAACTCCATGGGCTCCATTAAAACTCGCACCCGATACGCTTTGACCCGAGATCCGAAACCCGCATCCGAAAGCGACGCTCTTTAGATTCGCCTCTCTACCGGAGCTCGTCCTCAACGTCGTCGTTTCTCTAGCGAACAGACCGGAAGTTAATGAACCGTCCGCGTAAGCGTACTCGTACGGACACGTGGAATGGAGCCGGGTATTATTACATTTCGGAGCCCGACCCGGTTTGGGTACGAGTCGACACGTCGGGTCGTAGCAATGAGTCGGAGTGAATGTGGAGGAGTGGCGGGGGAAAAAGACGGTGGCCGGAGAATGGAGAGAACAGTTCCGGCAAGCTGAGCATTTCACCCAGACGAGATCGCTTCCCGTATCGGCGATAAGGAGTAGCGACTGAGGCGGTTGGCCTATTCGGAGATCCACGAAGTATTGCCCCGACCCGGAAGAAGCGCCGGAGACTACCGGAGACTTGACGAACGGGATGGGTTTACGGCGGAGAGATAGAAAATGAAGACGGCGAGTGTCTAAAGCCAGAGCTTGCGTCGGAGAAGGTAAGGGAGATTTGCGTAGTAACGGAAGCTTCAGGTACTCGTCATCACTCACGGCGGCGAGGTTTGCCGGCGGGAAGAGGAACAGGGAGAGTAAAGAGCAGAGGATGATAAGATGGAACATTGAGAGAGAAGTGAGAGTAGAGAGAGAGAGAGAGGAAGAAAGTGTTTTCGTTGTCTGTGTTTTTGTAAGAGATGAAGAAGAAGAACGTATACTATACGGTTCGTATACGATTTATATTATACGGTTTTGTCAGTTTGTGGTCGAAAATGTTAATACATTGTAACGTGAACACTGAACGATTTCTGTTTTGGGGGCATCAAAAGAAAGCTTTGGCTTTTGCAATAAACTCTTAGCTGTCTCTAAGTGTGTCTTTGTTTTGTTTCTTTGTTCCTTTCTTTCACTTTAAATATCAAAAGCAAATCTATTTTATTTTTACTATTTTAGTACTTTGAGTTTGAGGTGTGTGATAATTACTAAAACATCGAGTTGATTTTTGTTTTTCTAGCGTTAGATCCGTGAATTTATTTCTTTTATTATTGAGGGTCGGATGATATAAATGATTATTATGACAATAATGAATAATTATACAATACAATAATAATAAATGTAGATCTTGTTTGGACGTGAAAAGTACTATACCCAAGAAATGGACCCTGTTTGTTAGGTGGTGGCAGAAATACTTAATTTCTAGTATAAGATAGAAACCTGATAATTTTTCTTTATATGATTACAAAATTACAAAATATGGTTACTATTACTTGTTGTTATATGCTAAAATTCTAGTGAATCATTTTTTTCCTTGATTTTTGGACTTTACGAAGCATGGAAACAAGCTTTAACCAATATATTGTGATGAATTTAATTATTTAATAATAAAATCAATAAATGTTGTAAAACATTAAAGAGGAAGAAGATTCGGGCGATACTTTGCATGGCTGCACATGATATGAAACATGTGACTTTAAAGACAAACCACAATTATTTTATCTTTTTTCAGTAGTTTGGGAGATTACAAATTTATTGCGAATTTATTTTTATCTAAAAATCTAGGGAAAATAACGAAAAAAAAACACTTGCAAAAAGTTTAAACAAGGTATTTTTGGTTATTTTTTTACAACAATCTATAAATTTCACTGTACTATAAATCATTTTTAATTTGACAAAGTATGTGGTACAATAATGATACAGGTACAGAGAGACAAAGAAGAATGTAAACAATAAACTCAATTTACGGATTCTTCGTTATTAGTATTATTATTGTCTCCTCCAGATTCAGTTTTGGCTCTGCTTCTAAGCTCTTCAAATGCTTTCATGCTTTCTGCATCAAACCCTCCAGCAAACTGCAAATTTCAACCATATATAATAGAACATTTTCAGTTATATATTAAAACAGTTGACAAATCTATGCATAACATTCAATAGTTCTTGTCTGAATTGAGTGTTTTTCTTTTTTTACCTGATGGACTCTAAAAGCGAAGCGAACACCTTGGAGAAGCAAAAACTCTCTATTAGGGTCTTTATCAGATCCACTCACTGAATCAAGCTCATAAGCTACTCGTTTCATGTACTTCCTCGCGAGCTGAACGGACGAAAGCTTGATCTAAAAGAAAGAAAAGCCAAGAAGAACGAGCATTTTCAAGATGGTTTGACAGAAACAAGACATTCTCTGCAATCGAAGAGACAGAAAGAACAGAACTAAATACCTTTCCAACGACGCCAGAATCAGATAACCAATTAACTGGAATTCCGAATTCTTTGTATCTTGAAACTGCCATGTCTCTTGTACGTAAAAGCGCGTATACACTTTGTTCAACCCTAAAAAAAAGGCAGAAATCAAACGTTTATTAAATCAAGATTTAGTGTTATCCTCTCTGTCTTTGCCTTTGAGGTTGATAACTTACTTCTCTAGCAACTTGTACATCTTCTTCAAAGCAGGTTCACAAGGGAGATTAGGATCATCGACAAAGGAAGTCACTTGTTTCTCAAGTTTCATGAGATCTTGATACTCAAAAGCTGCTTCTCGTAACGCGTCAGCTTTGCCTTCTGGCCAATCAAAGTGTTTAAGAACCGCTCTTTCATCAACCTACTCAACAAAAGACAACAATTGATTCATGAGTTGAAAAGAACCGAAATAGCGGTTTAGAAAGTAATGTTGAAAAGGATGAGTTAATGACCAAGAAGGAGAGCTCTTCATCTAGCCAGCTAACGAACGCCAAGAGATCTTCTATGTCAGTGAAAGAAGCAGCTCTAACTTCAGTTGCTAACGACTGAACAAAGTCACCTTGTGTTTCCACATCCGCTTTTACCTGTCATCAAGTTTAAAACATTTGATTCTTTGTCCGAAATCCTATTGCATAAGCAATATCTAAAAAGTGTGAACTTACTGCTAAGAGGAACGTTGATCGATTCTCGATTTCTCCAATCATGTTGCTCCTAGCTTCAGACGAATTACCAGTTCCTGAAGAGATCAAAGAAGGTGCACCATCTTTCTTCGCTTCACGTTTCATCAACGACTGATAAAACTCAACAAGCTCCGGAGCTCTGTGAACTTTGCTCCCGCTTCCCGCTCCTCTTCCAAGTGCCCCAGGAGGAGGCGGTGGTGGCGGCGGTCCACCACCTGGAGGAGGAGGCGGCCCACCACCAGGTGGGGGAGGAGGTGGTGGCGGACCACCACCAGGTAACGGAGGTCTAGGAGAGGGCGCATTGGTGCCTTTACCACCAGCTGATCTTGGAGGCGGTCGAGGAACTCTAGGAGGTCGTTTCTCAATGTCTACAAGTTTAATTTTGGTTACGGCTGGAGCGTTTTCGCTTGCTTTAACGTCGTTGCCATCGCTAGGCTGATCACTTGTGGTCACAGTCCTGGTGATGGAGGGAACAGAAACTGGTTTCTCCTTCAGTTGAGCAAGTTTAGGAGGCAAAGCCACATTACCTCCAAATCTCTCTGCTCTCGCTTGATCTGCTCTATGCTTAATATGTTTCTCTCTCTCAACCGCCAACTTATGCCTGTCTTTGTACGCAGGATACTTCTCGTCCAAGACATTATCAACAGATTTAGACATCACGTGAAACGATGATGCAACGGAATTCAAAGGCTCGCCAGGAGAAGAAGCTTGTTGGTTTGTTCTGATTCTTGGAAGATTCGGAGTTTCAGGTGTACCAGGAGTTTCTTGATCCACTTTACCAAACGTTGTTATGGCTACAGATTCGCCTGCGTTCCTAATCATCAAAGATTCTAAAGGACCTCTCTGTTTGTTCATGCTCACGCTAAGTCTTCCTGGTGACCCTCCATAGAATGATCTTGAAGGAGATGATTGAACGCTGGAGTCATCTTTGCTTTTGCCCCATCTCTTAAGCTTCTGCATCAAACCTGGTTTCTTGCTAAAGCTACTAAACTTACTTGTGGAACTATCCATTGACGCGTTGTCGAAATCATCGCTTCCAGGAGATGAAGGCTGAGAGAAGTTGCTCTCTACATCGGTATCTCCTTGGCCACGTTCCGACCCAGCATACTCTAGCATCAACCGTTTAGCTTTCGCTTGGGACTTGGGGCTTAGATTCTTGCTTAAGTCACGAGCAGAGACTTTACCAGCTGGTGTCTGGTAGTTTCTCAACTCATAACGTAAACATGCATTGACCCAACGGAGATAAACCAATTCCTCAACTTCACTAAACCTATTCATCTGAAGCCCTTCCACTTGCTTTAACAAATCCTCATTGTTATGCTTCAAGTTGTTAACCTCTTCTCTTACTTTCGCCACTTTATCACTCTACAAAAGGAAATAAACTTTTAATATAAAGAAAGAAAAAAGCTTTGATGCAAGAGGAATCATTACACTTACCTCAGTCATGTTTGAAAGGGCTGAGATTCTTGCTTCTGCGGAATCGAGTTTAATGGTTAACTCTCTCTTTTCGTGTTGAAGCTCTCTGTTTTTCCTCTTGAGTTCCATAACTTCTACTTCCATTTCCCGTACAGCTTTTAGCTTCCTCTCAACTTCAGTGTCTTTATTCATCGCTTCTTCTTCTTTCATCTGAAGACTCGAGACATGCTGCTTAAGCAAAAGTAACTGTCCTTTTGTCTGGTTAGCATCGAGCTGGATTTGTCTCTGCAACTCCTTGATCTTGTTTCTCGCACCTTCAAGCTCCTTTCTCACAACACCGTTTTGCGATATCTCTTCTTGAAGCTTTTTCCTCTCTGCTTGCAGAGAGTTAATAGTGATGTTCAGCATATCGATCTCAACAGTCTTGATCTTGAGCTGTCTTTGTAACTCAACGATATCAGATTCTTGCTCTTTGAGTCCATAGTACTCGAGCAATTCTCCTTCGAGCTTCACTTCTCTTTCTTCTAGCTCCTTAACTAAGTCTTTCAGCCTCTCCAGCTCACTATCGTTATAAGCCATCTCGCTCTCGTATTTCCTCTCTTTCTCTGCTTTCTCCAAACTATTGTCATCACTAGGCAATGGATACTCAATCTCACCAGATAAAAGATCTTCAAACTCGGGTAAGATATCATCATCTAAATACTCCGAGAAACTTCCACGAGTCTGATTGATTACGCTGTTGATCAGTTTCACCTCTTCTTCCTCCTCCTCTTCCACCTGAAAATGTTATCAAATTTGTCAACAAACATCATCCATCAAGCACATGACAACAAAAAGAAACAAAACTTTTCCAAAGTACACTTACATTCTTATCATTGAGATTGGTGTCGGGATACACGGCCTGTTCTTTATCGCCTCCTTTGCCATTTTCTTAGAGCAAAATGCAATAAAGGAAAAAAAGTCAGATTCTATAAATGCAATCAAATGGAGAATCTCGTGTGCTTGTATAAGAGAAAAAACTACCTGATGGTTTGCTCGGTTTGGAGGGTTTACGGTTGAGCTGCTTAACAGCAACTGCTGCAACGGAAGCAGCAACAACAAACCCTATCCGCACAATCATATATTAGAATCTTGAAATGGGAATAAACTCCCTTCTCCGTCTCATCTACAGAAGCGAGAAAAATCTCCTCCAAAAGATTCACTACCGATAATTAACTCAATCCATAGTTCGTCCAAGAGAAAAGTTTTAGTCCAAATCCAGTTCATGAACCTTAAAACATATGGATAATAAACACACTTGTTACAGTAAGAGAAACTTCCATATACTGACAAAACTTTAAACAACTATGTCCACCCAAGAAAAGAAGAAAAAAGAAGACACTTATCATCAGAAAAATTCGATCTTATCAGCTTTATGGAGGACCTCTCAAGTCTCTCATGCATCAAAAGCCAAAATCTTCAACATTAAATTAAATAATCGTGGCTGTTATTTAGCACAAGACAGATGAGGAAATAGACATGTTCGGTAATAGATGGGTCTTAAAAAGCCATGACCAAGAAGCCACGTACATATGTGAATCTAAGCAGCCGTAAAAAAAACACACTCAATAATTCCCTGAAATTATCCTTTTATGTCCATATGGGTCAAAAGAAAACATTTCTAATAATTTTGTCTCTTGTGTCAAAGCATTGTTCCAAACTACACAGTACACTAAACACAAAAGATGATCAAAAGATAAAAGACATTCATTATCCATCAACACCAATCTACTAAACATAAAGATTAGTTGTCTCAAATTGGTATAGAAAAAAAAACGTTTTCTTAGATTTTGTTGTGATGTTTTGGGACCCGTACCAAGTAGAGGTGTGTTGCCACGCTACGTAGCAGTAACCAATCAGAAGAAAACAGAGAGGTTGAGATATTAAACTTTAAATGTCAATTTTTATAGTTAAATGGTAGAGAAATTAAATCAACCAAACAAGAAAAGAAAACCAAGAATAGCCTTTTCATTATCTTCTCAAAACCATATTTTTTTCTCAGCCATAAATTATTCACATGTTTTTGCCTTTTTAGCCTAATCTGTGTGTGACTGAGAAGAGAGAACAGAATACATAAGAAGAATCTTACAAGATATGGTGTGGAAACTCATATTAAGCCTTCAGTAGAATCTGATTCTTTTTTTTTTTTTTTACCAATCTGCACAAAATAGTTAAAGATTAGAATGAAGATAAAATTATTTGATTCAGACATTTGCCAGTGAGGATTAGGACAAGTGGAGAGAATGAATTTTTATCTATTCAGCATTACCAAAAATCTGTTCTATATGTATGGCAGAGGAATTTTCTGGTGTCAACAGCTCACACTCTGAAAAAGACAAGAACAGCTTTAATTGTTTCTTGTCTGGTCAAAAAATATAGAAGTCATCAAAGATAAGAGTTGAGAAACTTTCTTTTCTAAAACAGAAGACGTAACTCTAACTATGACTCAGTGCTAATTTGACTGTAACTATGAAAGCGAAACTAAATGTCTACAGGAGGAAGAAGAAGTAGATGCAATCAGACAAACTCAAAAAGATTCGATTTTTAAGCAAACCCTGTTCGTGAAATGGAAGATGAGAATCTTAAGAAGCTTACCAGATTTCTGATTAGGGAAGAAGAATAGATCTGTCACACTTTCAGTTTCTTGATTTTTTTTCTTCGTTGGTTGCTCATAATGTCGATTTGCTTGGGGCTTTTGATAGTTGACAACGTCGTGAAGATTCCATTCCATTAACGGTTTTATTCTTTTGGGTAAATCGCTCTTCAAAATTTGAAATTTCAGAGAATTTGGTTCTTTTGCTAAAGTGTGAGAATAGTTTCAAAATGATTAGATTCTTAATAAGTATTCTCACTTTATTACCCTTTTGAAACCAAAGACTGTTTTGTTTCCAATTTGAAAACCTGGATTGAATTACAGAGAATTAATTGTCTTTTCCCCATATAAACCAACAAAACCAATAGTAATATGGATTTGCTTGATTTCAGATTTTCAAACACTCGTTTAACAAACAATCACCCAACAATTTTTGTATTTTTGTACAAACTGAACATGATTCAAGAATGATCGTTCCATTTCCATCTTCGTCCCGCATCCTCGAGAACCTTAGCTCTTGCTTGGCTTGCCTTAGCTTCATCCTCTACCCAAGTTCTGCATTTTTCATTCATCATAAAATTTATAAAACCACTCTTGTAATTGGATCATAACTAGTTAAAAACTTTCCAAAGATCGAAACTTTAAAATAGGGTCTATTGAGTTTATTACTATAAATCATTTTACCTGAGAATTCGAAGAGCTTCCACTTCAGCTTCGAGGATAGATCTTTTGTCGAGTAGCAATTCAAGTTTTGATTGTACCTCACTTAGCTTCTCTTGTAACTTGCTGTGCTCAACCAAATAAACAGATTTATCCGTTGTTAGCCTCTGAGACATCTCATCGATATCTTCTCTCAAGCTATTAAGCAACTGTTTCTGACAATCTATGGCTGCTTTCTCTTTCAAACACTCAGCAAACCACTTCAGCTGAGCAGCTTTCTCTTCTTCTAACTCATTAACTCTGGAAAGATATAACTCTTCCATCTCAACTCCTCGGGATCTCTCTACCTGAAGCTTCTCATCCCAAAATTGACTTATCTCTCCCTTTTCAAGCAACTCCGATCTGATTTCTTCCATCTCAGCTTTCTGCATGAAGGACTCTGCTTCTAACCTTGATAGCTCTTCTGTAACAGCTTTCGCCATTTTACCGCTTGTTAATGCTACAGCCGCTTGTGCTTTTGTAACAGGTCTATTCGGCTGAAACCGCTTGATTCTACCTGAAGAATTGACATAAAATATAAAACTTTGAATAATGCAACATTCGGATTTTTTTCGTTGTAATGAGAGGTAGAAGAATACCAAAAACGTTTCTGATTGTACTCTTGTCGCCAGTCAAGAAGTCCAAGAAGAATCCGAGGGACATATCGGGATTGATATTCTTCGTGTCTATATAATCTACCTTTGTCCTTGATATCTGGACTGTAAACAAGTCAGGTTTTAAAAGTATCTGATAAAGCAATCACTATTATGCACAAATGTTAAAACATTATCACACCTCTTCCATAATCTCTGGATAGAAATCACATTCCAATTGAGCTTTCCAATTTACCAAATCGAGTCGGGAAACAAAACTGCAGTGACCATATATATTTCAAAAATTTAGACAACAATCAACAAAGAAACAAATGCAATTGAAGATGATGAAGGCTTAATCCTCTTTTATTACCTTTCAGGATTAAAATTAACGTTTCCCGAGTCATCTCGATTATCTTCACCGGATAACTTGCTGAAAGTTATGCCTGCCTCTGCCAAGGCTAGAATGGCAAATCAAAAAGTAAATATAAACCTCAGTAACAGAAAGGTAAATGCAATAGAGACAAAGCAGAAATGTCTGTCTTGACTATACCTTGTATGTACTCGAAGTCAGGGTCTGTAGTATTCACATCTTCAAATGCAGGAACTGAAGAGCCGGCCAAAGCTATTGCTGGCACAATCCTGTGCTTTGGATTTCTAAAGGCAAGAAAAAAAAAAACATATTTTGTCAGTCATTGTTCACCACAAACACAGAGAGTTTGATCATATCCGGAAAATTGTTTTTTACTCCAAGAAAAAGCATTACCTCTCTAGTAACAAATTTGAACGAACTAGCCATCTAGCATACTCTCGTCTAGTACACAACTCATCTGCCATTACATCGTCTTCAATTATCTGAACAACTTAATTACAAGTGAAATTTTCATGATCAGAGCTAGACAACAAGAGCTTAACTCATATAGCATCAGATTTGAGGCTCATGCTTAAAGTTTATATTATTGTATGAGAGTAACTTTTCTCGAAACAAACCTTTAGTTTCTTTAAAACTGCTACTGCTTCTTGTTGAGCAGCATCCACGGAAACCGGAGTAGTGAAATGGTGAGCTTTTACGGTTGATGCTAAAGTAAAAAGCGGAAAGCACGAATACAAAGTTAAGAATTCGTCAAAAATGCCTCAAAAATTGACCAAGAAGAAAACGTACTTGTTGTGTCAACAGTATCTGAAACATAGTCAACGCCTTCAGAGTCTGCCTCAGAAGCAGAATTCTCCTCATCAGTCAAGAGTGAAGAAGTTGTTATTTCACTCTCTTCACTCTCATTCTGATCCAAACTCACACTTAAACAATGCAATGGATTACTAAAGCATAACCTAAACCCTGCCAAAGAAACACAAAACCCGGAATCTCAGATTAAACCATCCTTCATGAAAGCAAAAAGAGTAGAGATAAACAAAAAAGATGTGACCTTTTCTCGAGATTGAAAAGTAAGCAACAGTAGCTAATACAACAGCGAGTGACGATCCAACACCAGTGATTACAACATTCCGCCACTCTAAACCCAAAACAGAACAAAAAGATCGAAATCATCAATTGCAACGCCACAAAGTTATGAAAGTCTTCAGCTTTATGAGAGAAAGAGACTAACTTTTTTTACTTTTCCAATGAGGAAGAGGAGGGTCGTCTTCAACGAGAGCCCAGCCACCGTATTTGTCTTTGGAAGCTTGAGAGACCCAAGAGGCACCGGAGAGAGAAGCGACGACGCGGAATCTCGGCGGTTTGAGAGGTGGAACGAGTAATGGGAGGGTGAAGCGGTGTCGTACTAGTAAAGGAGCGAACTTTGGGAAGATGAAGGATGAATTTGGTGACTTTCTAATCGGAAAAGAGCACATTTCTCGCAATCAGTAGCCTCAATTTTAGGGTTTTCCTTTTTTTTGTTTTTCTCGTTTTATTTTCTGGGTGGATGCTTCGGAGTGGAAGAAGCAGCGAGAGAAGATGGGAAAGAGATGCTGCTGCTGTGAGCCTGTGATAGTGCGCGGCTGCTACAGCAAGTAATCCTCTGGATCGTTCGGAGGGTTTCGGTTTGGTGTTTCTTTTTCGGTTTAGCTTTAACCATCTCGGTTGAAACCAAACTTCGTTTTTGTTTTTCTTTTCTTAAGGTTTGGAGTTAGTGGGCCTTTGACGCTTCAGTATTTCACAAAGCTCTAATTGATCCAAACTGCTGTAGTTCGTTGTGATAGTTTTTTTTTTTTTTCGGCAGTTCGTTGTGATACTTTATCGTTGCAATTAGTGGCCAAAATTTAAAGAGTACAACACATGATGTCCAAATAAACAAGACCTGTCCCAAATTACATTCACTTGCCATTCCCCCCTATCAACTTGGCTTCATGTCAATTCCAACGAAAGGTTTCAAAATTCTGTAAGATCAATTTTAGAAACTTGTATTTATGTCAACGTGAGTATGTTACTCGGGTTCGGGTAAATAAGTTAATCGGTCTAGACTCAACAAAAAGTTTATCTTACTTTGTAATGAATGAGAGTAAATTATTATTTCTACCTTGCATCACTCATCAGCTCAGTACGATACGCTTTTGTGCTGTATTTTCTTATTTGTATTTATTAACTGCAATTACTCTTTTTATTTTGGAAGTCTTTAATCTACCCTTGTAACAAAACAAAGAAATAAAGTAATTTTATTTGACAAAAAAAAATAAAAATAAAGTAATTTTACTTATTATAAAGGGATCAAAATAATTAATTATAGATATATGTCAAAGGCGCATCTCAGAAAAGCCGTAGGAAAAAATGTCTTTGTCAATAATCAATAGACATTAAATTCAAAGGCTGCCTTGATCTATGTGCTTACTGCATCCTCTTTTCCACATTAGCCTTCTTCTTTTTTCATCTTGATATACCAAAAAAGAAAGGTTAATACGTGTATGTATGGGTTATGGGAACAAAGGCCACATTTACTTTCCTGTGTGACAGAGACAACAACATATAACCAAATGTCTTTCTCCTTACAGTTCCCCGATTTCTTTTTTACTCGTATTTATTTATTTCTTGTAACGTTTGAGCTATAATGAGAAACCCATTGACTCCCAACGACCTCTTGCTCTCTCTTCAATAAATAATAATCCCATAAGACAAAGAAACCCAGAGATAACCCTCGAAATTGTTAATCAGCAAAATCACACAACTCTTTGTTTATCTCATTTCCTCTGTTTTTTTCCACAATGTCTTGGATTCACTCTCTTCTCTGCCTATTTCTGGTTTTCCGGTGGTGCATCACCGGAGAATCATCTTCGCCTGAGGTAACTGATGACGGAGCTAGGATGGAGAAATCAGAAAGGGAAGCTCTTTACTCAGCGATTCAAGGGTTTGTTGGTAATTCTTGGAATGGCTCTGATCTTTATCCTGACCCTTGTGGTTGGACTCCTATTCAGGTTTTGTTTTATAACAAACTGTCTCTTTCTTAAATCTTTGATTTATGCTTAACCCATGTAGTTTCTTTAGTAGGTTTAGCCAAAACAACAAGAAAAGAATCTTCTCTTTTTTTATTGTTGTCTAAAGAGTTCTTGAATTTTGGTGAAGATTTTGAAAAGAATTTGTTGTTTAGTTGTCCGAATAACTCTGTTCAAAATGTCTGTCCACTTTGTAATTTCCATAACCAGTAAGTGAAACTTTAAAGCTTCAATGCATCAAAGTGCATATCTATTTACATATAAGATCTACTTTTTGTTTCTTTAAATGTTTTTCAATATGGTTGGCTTCAATTATATATGTGCACACTGATTGGCCCACCACGTAATTCCTGTAATATTCTTTCAATAATTTGAAACAATCTTTTTTGGATTTTTTTGGATTTTCAGGGTGTTTCTTGTGATCTCTATGATGACTTGTGGTATGTCACGGAGCTAACCCTAGGTCTTGTTCATGAAAACTCGCTTTCTTGCATCGCAAGTTTGGAGATAAAGCCACAGCTATTCAAGCTCAAGCACTTAAAATCTCTCTCGTTCGTCAACTGCTTCATGTCTTCGTTAACAATATCTAAGGAGGATTGGATAAACTTGGGAAGTAACTTAGAATCTCTCGAGTTTAGATCCAATCCCGGTTTGATTGGTGAACTTCCTGAGACAATTGGAAGTCTCAAAAAGCTGAAGTCTTTGGTGGTTCTTGAAAATGGGTTCAATGGGAAGTTACCGACGGGTCTCTGCAATTTATCGAGCTTGAAACGGTTAGTTCTGGCGGGAAACTTGTTCACCGGAACAATTCCAGATTGTTTCAATGGGTTTAAGGATCTATTGATCTTGGATTTGAGTAGAAACTCTTTCTCAGGGACATTGCCTTCGTCTATTGGAGAGATGGTTTCATTGCTTAAGCTTGACCTAAGCAATAACCAATTAGAGGGGAAGTTACCGCAAGAAATTGGGTTTTTGAAGAATCTGACACTGTTGGATGTGAGGAACAACAGAATCTCGGGTGGGTTTTCTCAAAACGTCGAAAAGATTCGATCTTTAACAGATCTTATTTTATCAGGAAACCCAATGGACAGTGATGACATGATGGGGATACAGTGGGAGAATATGGGCAACTTGGTAATTTTGGATTTATCTAAGATGGGTTTAAGAGGTGACATTCCTTCTGGTTTAACCAAGTTGAAAAGATTGAGGTTTCTTGGTCTGAACGACAACGAGTTAACCGGCACAGTCCCATCAAAAGAGTTGGAGACTATGCCTTGTCTTGGTGCTCTGTACGTCAATGGAAACAATCTAACAGGAGAGCTTAGATTCACAAGAAAGTTTTATGAGAAGATGGGAACAAGATTTAAGGCTTCAAAGAATCCAAATCTTTGTCAGTATAATATCGTGTCAGAATCTCGCAAATATGTTCCTCCACTTGGTTTGAAGCCTTGCAAGATAAAGAAAACAGAGGGTGATTTAGTAATTCTACAAACGTTGAGAAACCTTAAGAAGGAGGAGTCAAGTTCATCAATGTCTTTGATGGTTACAAGACATGTGTTGTCAAATGGTTTCATGTGGGATTTGCTTTTGGAGCTTTCTCTTGTTGTATTATTGATATAATTTTTTTTGTTTGTTTGATGGTTTATAGTATCGATGTGTTGGTTGATAGATTTTGATGTCGGTTACTTCAGAGAAGAAAATCGAATCCTTTTGGATGTAACAAGAAGTCTAGTTTCTTCTCTCTCTGTCTTGGTATAAAACAAATTGTATTATATGTTTGTAAGCTAATTCCTTTTTATAACTAAAAAAATTCGGATAATTTCAATTTGTAAAGTAACCACAATACAAAAGCTCTTCAACCAGTAGTAATCACTTGAGAAATAAATCATACATCTAACATCTCTATACGTCGGTTCAAATTATCCGCATATATGAGATTTTCCCGATGTAAGTTTTCGGATTAAACGATTGGTTGTGAGTTGTGACCATAAATGTTAAATGCTTTTAATAAATATGCAACGCATTTAAGCATATAATATCCAATTCCAAATATAGCTAACTTTGGTGTCTCAGAAGTCAGAGCTCTGTTACTGGCTGCAAACAGACAATACAAACCAAACCAAACAAAGCCTTGTATTGCCTGGAATTTTCTGACTTTCTTCGTAGAGAGAATTTAATGACTATTTGTAAAAAAAAAAAATTGAAATTAAAAGTAGATACTGAGTGTCAATTAAAGATGAGACAGTTAGGGTTTTGAGCATAGACTGAAATCTTATTTTACTTTTTACTTTTTAAGTTTGCAGTAGGCTTTATACGATCATTTATAGCTCTCTTTTTCTTCTTTCGCAGCCTCCCTGTCTCATAACTCCATAAGTTATTATTTGTCCATAGGTGGCGGCTTACGTACTTTTCTCAGTGGTTACTATTCTAACCCAAAAAGAAAAATTAATTATTTGGTTGTCTATTGCTGCAACGTGGTTTTGAAAAGATTTTACGACATTAAAGCTATACATAGAGTGGCGTTTGAACTGATCCATATGTAAAGTGAAGAAAATGCTCGTGCATCTTCATTAAACAATTTTTTTCAATATATTGTGCATTTTTAAAATTAAATTGCATGACTCGTTTGATCACCAGTTGTATGATTTCTTCAATCCACTTTTGGTTTATCTAATTTCGATCCACTTGATTTATTTCATACAATCTATTTTGGCATTTGAAACCTAAATATCAAATTTGTTGGTGATAGAAAAGATTATTAATTAGTAATCTACGTAAGGAATTCGTAAGTTGAAGAAAGTTGCAAAGTTGGTTGGGCTTGCTAGACAGTTGGTGAAAATGCTTGTATACCTTGTCACGTTGTACACATTACTTGATTATTTTTATACAACTTTGAAACACGGTTATATATTTTCAATAAATCCGTCAATTTACAAAATTCAGTATATATATATATATATATATATATATATATAGTGCTAATGATCCATAGTTTCAACATTTAAACAAGACAAAGTTTTTGTTTTTCTTTATCAGAAAGCATTTCCTGCTTAATACTTGTGTCATTATATTTTCTTTACTAGTAGTATTTAATAGTACTACTTAATGGTATCCCATAACCTATGGATCAGAACCAAATTTTTTATATATTTTCGATCAAATCCAAATAGGTGGCTTTCTTTACAACCACCATTAATCCAATACGTGTTCTTGGAAACTGGAACTAAGATCAATGATGATATGTTGACAACAAAAAATAAAAAATCAATGATGATATTTTTATTAAATGAGCCGTACGGGTAAATAGTAAAGTAAGTAATGAATTTCGTTTCTTTTCACAAAATTTTAACTCATCCTCTGGTCCTGGCGACGCCCCGAGTTTAATGTTCATGTCCTCATTTCTTTGCATTTTTATACTACAATGTAGTTATACAGTACTTATACGCATATACTAACTTACTCGTTGAAGTTTGTACAAGTTTTTGGAACAATGTATCGTGTTGATTTGATTGATTTTGTTAGTTGGAGTTACTATTCTTTTGCAAATAATTATACGCACTGCAGCTCTTTTGTCTAGTGTCATATCCTTTAAAACATGTTTAATGACGTAGGAGTGTTATGACTGATTCATGTAGTCATTGTCACATAGGATAGAAGCATACGAATTACGAAAGGTCAGAAAGGACTATTAACTAATGATGATATTTTTTCTATTAAGTGACCAGCATTTCAAAACCATTCCAATATTTACGGTATAAGTGAGTTTTTATTTTTATTTTGATTTTTGACGGCAGGAATACGTGATTAGATACTGAAGGTATTAACTTTTTAAATTTGACCATGTACAATTTGACTCCGGCTTAAAAACGGGGTTTATTAAAACCTAATTAGTCTTGTAAGAATACAATCACTATATCACTTTGATATGCTATTATTCAATTTCAATTTTAGTCGACCCAATTTCTACTAATTTGTTGATTTAGTGGTTCAAATCAATATATCCTACGAGCGATGTTATATCGTGTTATAGCAATTCTATTAAAATGGATAACACTACTAATAACAAGTAAAGTTATAGATTATTAGTCCAAAAAAAAAAAGTAAAGTTATAGAATTTTGAAAACTCAGCATTTTTCCACATATCTTTTGGCATAGTTTTCCTCCAAATATTTGCATTTCCCTATCTTGTTCTTGTTTTTCCAAAAGCTCTTCTCCAATAACTTTGTTATTCTCTGTATTTTAGTTGAGTGTTTACTTCAATAGAAAACTCAGAAATTCTTTACGAAGAAAGTTATGCAATTATATAGTATATCAATACTAATTTAGTTATATTTCTCTTTTCCTTTTAAAAAGAAGGTGTACATTTAAAAATTGTAAATTGAGATTTAAACATTTCAAACATCCTCTTTTTTTTTTTGGTCAAAACATTTCAAACATCTTTGTAATCACATTTCGCAAACTAGCGTAAAGAAAATTAACAAAATTCTTGTATAAGCTTAACACAGTGTTAGGAGGATTAAGTTAACACACTTGGGGAAAACGAATAGAAGTTATTGGGCTTTAATAAAAATAGTCCATTAACTTCGGCCCATTTAGAAATCCTCTCGTTGTCCATTTTCTCGAACAGATAGACTTATCCTCTCTCCTTCCTCACTCTCTCTGGCCAAAACCCAAACAGCCGCCGTAAGGTTTCACCGCCGATTTATCTTCTCCGGCGTAATGTTTAACTGACTCCATTTCTACTAGTTAACTGATTTAGTGATTCAACTAATACTCTTAACGAGCGATGTTCTCGACATTGCAACCGCCGCGTTCTCTCACTCTCCTCCCTCTCCGACGACTCCACAGCTCCAAAAAGATCACATCTTTAGCTTCTTCCTCTTCCCCTACGACGACCCTCGACGCAGCTTCAGTCTCCTCTCCTCCACAATCCCAGATTCTCACCACTCGTCGCTCTCTCCTCTCCGGCGAAACCACAGCTTCCGAGATCGCAAAGTCTTACCTCTCTCGTATCCGTCTCACTGAACCTCAGCTCAAATGCTTCCTTCATGTCTCGGAGAATGTTCTGAAAGATGCTCAAGAGATTGACCAACGAATCGCAAGTGGTGAGGAGGTAGGTCCTCTCGCTGGAGTTTTGATTGGCGTCAAGGATAACATCTGCACTGAAGGTATGCCTTCCACTGCCGCTTCTCGTATCTTAGAGCATTATCGTCCTCCGTTTGATGCCACGGCTGTTAAGAAGATTAAGGAGTTGGGAGGGATTGTTGTTGGGAAGACCAATATGGATGAGTTTGGAATGGGAAGTACTACTGAAGCTTCTGCCTTTCAGGTTCGTCTAATGAGAAAGTACAAACCTTTCGTCTTTCTTCATTGAAAGTTTCTGCCTTTCAGGGTTTGATTTTGGATTTAAGGTATCTGAAAAAGAAGAAGGTGTTGTGATGGTTTAGGAATTTGATGTTCGGTTTGATTTTGGTTTAAAGGTGACTGCGAATCCATGGGACTTGACGCGTGTACCGGGAGGTTCATCAGGAGGGTCAGCAGCAGCTGTTGCAGCAAGACAATGTATGGTGTCACTTGGTAGTGATACTGGTGGGAGTGTGAGACAGCCAGCTTCTTTCTGTGGTGTTGTTGGTCTTAAGCCAACTTATGGACGTGTCTCTAGGTTTGGACTTATGGCTTATGCATCTTCGTTGGATGTGATTGGTTGCTTTGGCTCTACGGTTGCTGATGCTGGGATGCTTCTTCATGCT
Source organism: Sisymbrium altissimum (assembly GCA_900406495.1). Lineage (NCBI taxonomy): Eukaryota > Viridiplantae > Streptophyta > Magnoliopsida > Brassicales > Brassicaceae > Sisymbrium > Sisymbrium altissimum. The sequence goes on along the minus strand of OVBI01000265.1, from coordinate 77,080 downwards.
ATTTCCGGGTATGATAGGTTTGACTCCACCAGTAGCAAACAAGTAAGGCTGGCTTTTGTGTTTTGTGTTTTTTTTTTTGCAGTCTAATGAGACAGAAAGAAAGATCTTTTCTTTGAGACAAAAAGCATCTTTTCTTTGTTTCAGGATGTGCCTGAGTACCAGTCCCAGTTTCTTTCTATGGATTCTTTTGACTCTAAGCCGTTGAAGGGAGTGAAAGTTGGTCTTATTCGTGAGACACTTGAAGATGGTGTTGACTCTGGAGTGAGATCATCAACTCAGGAAGCTGCGTCTCACTTGGAAGCATTGGGTTGTGTATTGACAGAGGTTTTTTCCTCTCAAATTCCTTTGTGGCTGTTTGCTTTCGTTTAGTATCTTTCTTTGTAAAATACATCAATAAAAGTTCTGAGTCTGTTGCCATTTTCACAGGTCTCTCTTCCTTCGTTCTCTCTTGGACTACCAGCTTATTATGTGATTGCCTCATCCGAATCATCTTCAAATTTATCACGTTATGATGGTGTCAGGTAAACACGGTATTGTCACTTGATTCACAAGTTTATTGTATCAGGCATATATATGATCTATACATATACAAAATAATCCTTGTGTGTTGGTTATGAAGATATGGGAATCAAGTTATGGCGGACGAGCTCAATAAGTTGTATGAATGTTCTCGTGGAGAAGGATTTGGTGGGGAGGTGAAAATTTAATAAACGAAAAATTTCAGTTTTACTCCTTCATTTCGCAATAATCAAAGACAATTTTGGTTTTGTAGGTGAAAATGAGAATTCTAATGGGAACTTATGCACTCTCTGCGGGTTACTACGATGCATACTACAAGCGAGCTCAACAGGTAACCCGCATCTTCAAAGCAGTCAATAGAAATACAACCGGTTTGGATCAATAGTTATATATGTTTCTTGGTGTTAATATAGGTGAGAACATTAATTCGAAAAGACTTCAAAGCGGCGCTAGATCAGAACGATATCCTTATCTCTCCAGCAGCTCCATCTGCTGCATACAAGATTGGTGAAAAGAAAGATGACCCATTGGCGATGTATGCTGGAGACATTATGACGGTATAAATGCTTCTTCTAAGTTCAAACTCCCTTTATTTGGTTTTTCACAAAACATAAATTTGTATCACATGAGATTGTTGCAGGTCAATGTGAATCTCGCAGGACTTCCAGCGATTGTATTACCATGTGGATTAGTCGAAGGAGGTCCCTCGGGTCTACCTGTTGGTCTTCAAATGATCGGTGCAGCCTTTGATGAGGTTTGTTATAGAAACTCATTGCTTATTCTCAAGATTAAGAACAAGTTTTCAGTGACTTTGGGCTTGCTTAGATTTTGCTTGAAGTGATTGATTGAGTTTTTGTTATTGTTTGGTATTAGGAGAAATTGCTGAAAGTTGGTCACATATTTGAGCAGACTCTCAAAGGTTCAAGCTTTGTTCCTCCATTGTTACCAAATGTAGCCTAAGACATTAAAGCATGAAGGCTCTTTTTGGTGCGTTTTACTTTCATTCTCTATTTAGGTAAAAGCGAATTCATTTGTAATTTAACTTCTATATTTTCTTTTTATAATACAAATGTAGATGCTCGGTATATTATCATTATATCATATCTTATGTTCTTGCAATTGCATTCATGCACTTGATTATTTTTATTAGTCGTGTGAATGATATGGTTGTTTCATTATTCATAAACACATTTTCTCGCCTACTATTAATTCACTGAATAATTGATAGATACACCATCTGTCTCATATTATATGATGTTTTAGTTTAAGTTTAGTGTACAATTATTGAGAAAGTTGGATGTAATTGTTTCTGTTAGTAATCAATCTGAATTATAAACGGTATGAACAGAGGAAAAAGGGCCATCCACTTGTACCAACACGTATCTTAATAAAGAGCCAAAAGCATTACACGTTTCAATTAAACAATTGGTACATAAAAACGATTAATTAAAATGAAACTACCTGGAGCTTGAGTATAAGTATAGATCACTTTATTTTTCTAGAATATTTCAGACGAAATCATGTGGTAACCTATAATTATGCAAACATATTAAAATCTTGTAATCTAGTGGTCCATGCGAATATATGTCTCCGGTGGAAGATCGAAAATCCAACGGCTCATAATCACGCGTGTGCAATGTTTGACTGCATGAAAATCGCCACCTGACACATGCAAATAATTTTTTTTGGTAACTATGAATTATGCAAATGAATTTCATTGGATGATATGTTTAGTTGTTATAACAGAACAAAATTATGTGCTAATAAATCAGTTAAATATTAGTTGCCATAAATAACTATTCGTTATGATAAATTAATTGTTTGGTGACCCCAAATAACGGAACTCTTCTTTTTTTCTTTTTCTTTTGTAACCATTACTTTGGTCACACTGTCATTATCTATATGGTGCTAAACTTAAATAGTTAAATTATTTACGTAAAACCTTTTCTAGCTAGAGCTCATGTAAAAACGGCTGGTTTAAAATAAAGCAATTGCTAGGATTAATTTTCTTTCACAATCGAAGACGCAAAGGATCATTTGGCACCCAACAAAATAGCCATTACACAATCACGTATTGTTTTTGTTTTCTTTTTTGCGAAACAATCACGTACTATTTTGGTTCTTAGATAATACGTGATATTTTTTATTTATAAAAATAATATTTATATTTATACAATGCCTACATAACGATGTGGTCCTTTTTAGAACAGCGAGATTTATACATTCAAATCGCATAATATAACTTTCATTATATGATATACAGTAATGTTTAATAATTAAATTTTGACAGCCAACTTGAGGTATTCACGAACACCATCCTCCCACGTAAAGTCCAACTCGGCATTACAAGCTAATTAGTAAATAATATAATTTCTTTTTTTTGTTGGGTTTTTCGTTGACCTTAAAATTTCTCAAATTATTCTAAAACTCCATTGCTTGCGCGTCACTTCTCAATTTTCTTTGTTTTTCTTGTTTGACCGCGATTTACACATACACAAATGTGCATACCGACATATATGATATTAAACATAATGCATATAAATATATACAGTATGTATATACATAGCGCTCCAATCGTAAACCTTCTAAAATTCCAAAATCTAAAAAGCCCTAGCTAGTTGCTAAATCAGTGTCTCCTCCTCCGCCTTCTTTCTCCGAACAATATATGAATCTTTCTCACAAACCCTTGTTTATGACTGTTTATTTCGTCATGATCCTCTTGCTTTTTAGTTTCTGCAACGCCGCGGCGAGGATCGGACCAATTAAGGTTTCTGAAATAGAAATAGTTCAAACAAGATCAAGATCATCAAGACATGAATTCATGCAGGGTTTTAGATTCAAAGGTCGTGTGTTCCACTTTTTGTCTAAACGGGTTCTTGTACCACCTTCGGGACCTTCCAAAAGGCACAATTCTGTGGTGAATGATTTGAAACACTAATTGGTTTCCGTTTTGTTGTTTAGTTGGTTTTTGACAATCATACTATAAATTTAGAAAATTCTTCAAATTGTTTTTGACGGGGTTTTAATCCTTTTAATAAATGTTTTTTGTTCCTTTTTTTTAATATCATTTGATGATTTCATTCAGATTTGTAATATCTCGTTTGAAAATGACACGAATATTGTATACATCTCTTTCATATCATAATCTCCAATTCTTTTTCCATTCTTCTTTCGGTGGAGTTTTGGTATGCTAGAATTATTTGATATAACAAAATGGTTTTATAGGTGATGAATATTTTCATAACTCTTGCTTGTTGTAAGACATTTTCATAAGGTGAAAACAATTGTATGCCGGATGTTATACTCAATTCATGAATTGTTTCCACCTATGTTAGAAAAACAATGTTCAAAAATTGCTGCATTTTACCACAAACTAGATTTTTTTTTTTTAATACTAAATTTCATTCATATCAAAGGTGGTATGGATTGGTAGAATATAAACAGTAGGCAGATCCAAAACCTCCAAAGATAAAGCTCCAAAAACAAAGAGATAAAATCCTAAGCAAAGGAAAGCTACAATTACAACAAAAGAGAAACCGATCAAAACAAACTGAGTCTAAAACACCAACTGAGCAAACAGATCAAAAATCAAAACAAAGGATAAAAAAAACTAGAGAATAAGCTTAAAAAGAGTAAAATCCTTACCCAATCTATTGACTAAGGAAGAAACAAAGACTCTTAAAATACTGCTCAACAAACCAGGACAAAGTGAGCCACAAAGAGATCCAAATGAATCAACCAAAAAGATATGAAACCACACTCTTTTCCAGAACCGAAGGTAGTATAAATAACCCAAGAGACAGCTTCGTTTATGCATCTAGAACAACAATCACCCAAACATCTGGAGAAGAATCGAGAACACAGCAACGGAGGAGAGGAAGACAGCAACAGATCCGAAACCACCACTGAAACGCCAAAGACACATCTATGGTCAATACTGGAGGAGCCAAACCTACGCTGGAAGCACAACTCCAAACATATCTAACTCTGAAGAAAACCACAGATCTCAAAGAAAAGATCTCCAAAACCTGCAAAATCAAAAGAGTAAGAACCAACAAAAGATTTAGAAACAAAATTTAAATAAATCTGTCTCTAAAAACTTCTCTTCAAACAAAAGAAGGAAACGCCAGCTAGATGATAAGAAGAGAGGGTGAAATCCAATAAAAGAAGGATCGGAATTAAAGAAGACGAAAAAACAAGAAAGAAATTAAAGAGACACAACGCCGGGGCTCAAGAGCCACCAGACGTTGGTAAGAAAGAGCAAACGGTAGAAAAAATTTCGAAAGAGAGATAAGAGAGCCAAAAAAAAAAAAACCACAAACTAAATCTATCTAAACAAATCATGTTAGCAGTTTAATATTTTATATTAACTGATTGTAATTAAATGTTAATAATCTATTTGAAGGCTTTGTTTTTCTCCCAGAATCAATCTCAAACTATTACTCATAAATTAAAATCAAATGATGCATTGATTTAGTTTAAGTTATAGATATAACTCAAAATATTATTAATGATAAATTAATTTAATTCTATGAGTTTGTGTTTGAATTATAATGTGTTATGATTGAATTAGAATTTTGAGTCATATATTTTTGTAAAATTAACAATTCAAAATTTAAAATTTAAAACAACATGAACAAAAATATTTTCTAGTAGAGGTTGAATTAGTATTTTATTTTACTATAATATACTGTTTATGTTTTTTCAGTTAATTCATAAAATATTTTCATAAATTTTATATTACATAATTTTTACTAAAAAATTACGTCAAAGTGTAACATTTATTATAATTCAAGTTTACTACTACATGTCATCAATCAAAGCTGATTGTACTAAGTCTATTAGGCCTTTTTATCCACGTTAGTTTCGTTACAGAGTTTATTCTTAATGCAAACATGTTCTTAGTTTTGTAGTAAGATGTGTGCATCAAAAGTAAAAGCACAACTGAATTAGGCCGTGAAAATCATCTAATTGTTATTAAATACTAATACCTGCTACCATCTGTAAAAATTTTGTTTGCAAACAATATTAGAGAAACCAATCAACCTGTAAATATTTACACTTCGAAAGCAATTTGATGTTTACACATACTCCCTTCGTTTTTTAAAGGTTGATGTTTTAACTTTTTTTCTTTTTTTTTTAAAATTGATGTTTTAGACATTAATTAATATATTTTACTTTATAAATAAAGTTTAAAATAAAATGTAAAATTCTGAATGGTGAAACTTTATTGGAAAACAAATAAAACATTAAATTAATTTAAAATAAAATACAAAAATGTTAGATAAAAGTAAGTATTAAATATTTTTTTAATATGTGTGAAATGTTATAAAAAAACAGAGGAGGTAGTAAACAAAAAAAACCCAAAAAATTAGCACCAGAAAAAATTGTGTTTCAACACTTTCTATCGAGATTCCAATAATGAGAGGAACATTTTTCTCATTATTATAGCAGCTGAGAAAACTTTTTCACCTTTAAATATGTGTAAATATAAATATACAGAAAATACAATTATTTTGATATAATAAAAAGACCAATGAATTTTTACATATCCATACACAAAAAATAAAAAACAAATAATTAAATTTACTTTATAGCATAGTAAACAAAAATGCCCAATATTTGCATAATGAAAAATTGCATTTCAATTTCAATAAACAGTTATTCTATATCCAGATTCCAACATATGATATGAATATTTCTCTCATTATTATAGCAGTACTTTTGTCACTTCTAAATATGTTGTTATCTTTGTATATTTGTCTCAGTCATCTTTACTTTTTCATTTTAGTTTCTAAAATATGTGTTGATTTCAATTTCCATGTTTTATTTCAAACATATTTCATCATAAGTTATAGAGATGATATAAAACATGAATCATTCTATTTTTTAGAATTCAGCTAAATAAACCGTTTAACTAACACAATCATTGAATTTACTTTATAGCATAGTAAATAAAAATGCCCAATATTTGCATAAAGAAAAATTGTGTTTCAATTTCAATAAACAATTATTATATATCTATAAACAATTATTTTATATCCAAATTCCAACATATGATATAAGTATTTTTCTCATTATTATAGCAGTTGAGACTTTTGTCATTTATGAATATATATATATGTGTTGGTATTTTTGTTAGTCTCAGTCATCTTTATTCTTTCAATTTTGTTTCTAAAATATGTGTTGATTTCAATTCTCATGTTTTGTTTTAAACATGTTTCATTATAAGGTATATAAATGGTATAAAACATGAATCATTCTATTTTTTTGGAATTCAGCTAAATGAACTGTTTAACCAACACAATAAAATGTAATGGTAATAGATATATAATAAGCCTAAAAATTTGTAATAACATATCAAATTACAGATACGATAATCCAGTTTTCCACAATATTTTTAGTAATATTAATTGTTAAAACAAAACGTTCCATTCAAATAAGATTCTCATAAATTCAAATAAGATTCTCATAAATGCCAATGTCAACATTGTTTTGTTACAGAGTATATACTTCAAAAATATTTCCAATCATTCAGTTAATTTTATTGTAAAGAAGTTTTTTTTTTGTTTTCAAGTAATAAAATTACATTACAAAGAAAAGACAAACATTTTGATTAAGATAATTCAATGCTGACAGACGTGAAAAGAAACAGGGATTTCATAAAACATTGCTTCTTAACAACATTTTCCCATATTTGATATTCCATAATTTAATCAAAACCCCAAAATCAAGAAACACATTCTTAAAATCCTTGGTCAAATATTACCTTCTTTAAAAATATACTAATTTGAGTTTTTTTTGTTGGTTCCCACTCAAACCCTTAGAAAATACACACTAAGCTCAGGCCCACCACTTGACCCATCAGGACTCATCATGTAAAAGGCCTCCGAATCTCTCGACCCAATAACCCGCTCGAACCGGGCTCTCATATACATGAGCTCACCTTTCTCGGACCCCACCGCTTCATTCCCTTCTTCCGCCGCCGTCGCCGCCGCAGGTAAAACTCCGGCACCCATAGTTATGGGTCCCACCGCCTTCAGCACTCTCCACTCCGCCTCTCCACACTCTTTCCTCGCCGCATAACCGCATTTTTTACCGTTACAGTACGTTCGCCACGTGGACTCTTCTAGAAGCTTCTTCGAGTCAACCTTAAACGCAGCCGTTTCGAGAGCGATCCTCACGAGCCCCGAAGCCATTTCCTTGACGAGAACGCTCGTAGGAGTCGGTAACTGGATCAAAACCGCGGGTAGTCGGGTCGGGTCATCCTGTACGGCGAAATACACGTGACCACGACGGTTACCGAATAATGTACCCACGACCCGGAAACCCAGACCCGAGTTAGAGAACCCGAGCGCGTAACGGATCCTCTCGATGGTTTTTTTCTTCTTCTTCTTCTTTTTCATTATCTGTTGAGTGTCAAAGTGATCCGGTCGAGTCGGGTCGGAAGAAAAGTTAAAACGGGTCAAGATCTTTTCTTCGTTGTTGATGTGATCGTCTTCTTCGTCTCCTTCTTCCTCGTCGTCGTCTTCTTGAACCTTCTTCTTCTTCCAGTTGAAGTAACGTTTAGAGAGAGAGAATGAAGAGTCGAGAGAAGTGGTGGATAAGATTGACTTCATCTCTTTCCGATGAAACTACAACAAAGAGAGAGCTTTTTAAATGCTTTTCAATGGAACTTGAGACTTCATATTGAAGTTAAGAGTGGACCTCTTGTGCTCTCTTATATTGGTCTTTAATGGAGTTTTCAATGCTTTGTGGGGGCTGATTTCATTTAACTAATTTTAATTCTAAATTATATATATATTTTTTTTAAAGTTATATTTGACCTTTTGTATTAGGTAATTTAGGTTTCTGTCATTTATATTGTTTATTTATTTATATCTCGACTACTTTCACGTATGATATTTTTTTTATATTAAAATACCTTCACGTTTTTAGTAATTTTTTTATATCATCATTTACGTATGATTCCTCATTCCATATAAAACTTCAAAATTTGATATTAAAGCCATAAATAAAATCATTATAAATGTTTGTGCATAGTGTGACGTGGTAGAGAATGTGAAGAGATGGTGCCTGACTAATTTATGAATCATCCACTTAGATAGTAACCAAAGCAAAGTTAATTGGTCCGGTCTTGTTGGACTTTATCGATTTTAGATTATCAAAACTTTAGAATAGAAGCATAGATTGTCTTATTAGTTAAAAAAGAAAGATGGATGTGATAGAAGATAGAAAAGGAGAAAAAAAAGGAAGAGGTGAGACAAGAGAGGAAGGTGAGCAGCCACCACCTAACCGTAGATTAAGGGACTGTCTTCAGTGGGACTTATGAATAAGACATATCACACACCAAATCGACATTTACATTGTCTTTTTTACACAAGTATAAATTTATTTATTGGTTTGTCAGGTTCGAGTTATATTACCAGCAAAGGAAATCATATAAAAAATATCGACACGGCTTTGATTCGGATTTTTCATACAAATTTGTTGTCAAAGTAATTGTAACTAAATCGTTAAAGTCTAAAAACCTTAAAACATTCTAAAAACAAAATTTTAATTTCTCACTGTTTACGTGTAGATTTAAGGAGACAAGAAGGTGTGCGATTGATGTCAATCAATGTCTCATCAACAGTGGGGGCTACGGGGTTGACAAATTTATCTACTTTGTTTCCACTGGAACACATTCATTTGTCATTAAACCTTACCATAAACGCAATGTTTCGTGTTCGTAATCAAAACGCAATGTTTCTTTTATAGTAGTATATATTTGAGGTCAAGAGTAGAAACCATGTGTATATGACTATATATATATATATACAAGTCAAAGTGTTTTGAACTTTTGATGCTATACTATATCATGTTTGTAAAACTTATTCTTTCGGATGTGGACGATTCAATTGATATTAAGTTTTTGCAGTTGTGTGATTTATGTTTCTTCATTTTTTAAAAATTAGACGATACTTTTAGTGAAATACTTTTTCCTTCTTTTATTACAATTGATTACTTTATGAGCTTAGAAGTACGATTTTTTGTTTTGTGTATAGGTTACATGTTGATTACCAAATATTTGAATATTTTTTATTTTATTTTGTACATTAAATATGAATGATTTTCCGAGTTATATTCAAAGAAGAAACTTAAATTATAAAACTCTATATAAACACATCATTGTCACTTCATGGGTAAAATATGATGGGACGATCTACGGTAACATCGAACCAATGAAACGATGTCTATGTGTTGTTTTTTCCACACACCTACTACACCAACATGTTTGCTTTTTTCTCTTTATTTCCTTTCATATTATTGATAATTTTTCAAAATTTAGCGTCCAAATTCTTGACTTTGTGAGGATAATATGCTGGAATTTGGTGTAACATTTTTCTTTTTGTTGCTCATTATGACTTAACTAGTAGAAAGCATGCGCGCTTTATCTGAACCAACCTACAATATTGATATATACAACTAGGCTTTTAATGTGTGAATTCGGAAGAAACTTAGAAAGTACTATACAAATTTTACGTTGAAATTTTATTTATAGAGAAAACATGACATTGAAACCCCAAATCCACGGTATCCACCGTTTAGCCATCATCAATCTTCAAGCCGAACAAATCCAAACCTGATCGTAGTTACGACATGATCTCTGCACTTTGATAGAAAAAGTACTTGAACCAAATACAGTACATTTTTATGGGAACAAGTCAAAATTCTAAGCATTCACATTAAGTTTAATTGGGACCAATACTTCTATATTTTTTTTTTTGTAAAGGGCATATTGCCGCATTTAGTTATTGCATCCATTGATTGTATCCATTTCAATAATCATGAAACTTGACTTATTTTACATTATATTGAACTTTCATAAGATATGCATGGGTCAATGTAGTTCTTAAGTAATATTTTAATTTATTTATTTTAATTAATTTTGATAATCTTATTAAAACAATGTTTTATATGCTATAATCATATAAAGGTAAAAGAAATTTTTTTAAATATTATTTTAATGGAGATTTAATACAATACGATGGGTTATGGAAAAAAATAATAATAATATCAATGTAATTTAAAATCTTTCTATTTTGTTTTTTTTTGGAAATCTAAAATCTTTTTAGTCTTAATCAAATAATTAATTATTATTTTTATATCTAGAGTTTTGGAGTTGGATTATTAGAAGATGTAAATTTTGTATAAACCAATGTAAACAAATTTATAAAATATTCTTAGCATAATGCAAATAGAATCGTTTGTCAAGATGTGATGTTATGTAGATTTTAGTTAGCTACTGTATAATTTTGTGATATATATAATTTAGCGATTGTGGAGTTTTATGAAATAGGTTGAATTTATCTGCTAAAATTAGTTTTATAATTAATTAAAAATTTATAGTCAAAATATTTAGACGTAAAAAAAAAGTTTTTCTTCTCTGTGGTAAAGGAGTTGTACACTTTAAATATAGTTGGTCGGCCCGCTCTGCCGTCCATAATTCCACAGCATTATAAGTGACACTTCACTAAGAGTAACAACATAAATGACGTTTCAATAAAACTAACACTCTTAGGGTACGTACGTTGGAAAAGATTACATAAATAATGTTATTTCTTACTTTAGTTATTTTTATTTGTTAATTGTTCTTGTTACAGCTAATTCTGAAAATGGGACCGACCAAACTTGATAAATCAACCAGCTGTTGTACGAGTGCCAACAAATTAAACTAACCAAATTAAATACGACTTTTTATGAAAACACCTCTTATCATAGTAAAGATAGCCAAATTAATTTTAGCATTTGGCTAACTTTACCGGTTCTCTATCTAGACAACCAAGTAATTAACATACAACTAGAAAAAGTATAATCAAATATTTTAGGAATATGAATGGAGATCCTCGGACAATCGTTAGATTTCTTTGGGTATAGCAGACTAAAGTTTTAGCTTAACAATATACCAAACGTTAATACTGAATATCGTTCCATCGCCTAAAAAACTAGTCAACAAACCGTTGCCAACGTGGAATGCGACACACTAACGAATCAAGATATTAACTGCACTAAAACACGTCGTACATCTTTTGTATGTTGCACGGATCAAGTGTTTAATTTCAAATTACTTGTAATTTAATTAGTTAAAATATCAAATTAATAGCAGTTCTAATTTCAGGAAATTGCGAAAACAGGCCAATTCCATTAATATAACTTATAGATTCTAACTGCATTTGTATTCTTTCTTACCTAACTAGTAACTAGTACGTACCACATTGTTTATCTGACGAGGCACTTTCACGTGGTTGACGTGAGAGTAAAGCACTATTTCACCTCCTTTTTTTTTGTTTTTGGTGTTGGCCCAATGCAGCATCAAGCGATCCGAGCCCAGTCTCGATTCAAACAATTGGGTTTCTTATATATACCACTTTATTCAGCAATATTCGAATTAGCTTTGGTTCGAGTTTTGTTGGATCGCCTTACGTTTTCATTGTTGTATTGAGCTTTTTGTCTTTTGAAAAGTTTGATTAAAGAGTGTTTTCAAATTAAAAGATTTGTTAAATGCAAATGACACGAATTGACATTAGACAGTTTTCGTTATAATTTTATTTTTATTAGATTTTAAGCCACTCAAAATCCAAACCCTCTTTCAAGTCTTCATTCTTCTTAGATTGTAAATCATCTCCAAACCCCCTTTTTCGCATTTTGCCATGCATAACACTTTTTAATCAAAAATATCAATGCCATGAATATAACTAAAGTATGAAACAAAAAAACATATATAAGCAAATGTTATCTCAGTACACGGTAAAACAACTTATTTTTGTACGCGTGTACCCTAAAAATATATTTCAATTCCTATTGAATTCAGGCTGAGATAATTAGAAAAGTGGATAAGTTTTTTTATTTATAAATACAAGTAAACGTCTGCAACTAAAATCAGGTACTTTAGTTACGTAACATATAATAATAAAATTTGTCGAATGTACAAATAAATCATTAATCATGCTACTCGTACCCGACCTATAGTTCAGTGGGTATCCCGTACATGCGAGTATGATGAAGTATTTATTCGTATACTCATATATATATCATACATGCATGTGCCCAAATGTACGAGTATTCGAAAGTTTGGAACGGGTCGAAAAAGTATCGAATCAAACACGGGATTACTGGTAATATGCTGACATATTCCTGAATCCGATGCATGAGACTCAATAAAGTTTCAACCTTGGAAACTTACATTTGATAAAAAGACCACCGATGAAAGTAATTATGATCATATATAACAGAAAGAAGAAGTAGCTATGCTCACAATTATTAAAATTAGAATAATATATATGCCAAAGCCAGAGGTTTCCTATCTGTTTCGAATTCACTCACGTAAACCTATAGTTTAAACAAAAATATCATGTTTTTGCTATAATGTAGTAATTTATATATATATATATATAATTATAAGCATTAAAAACGTTTATAAAAGGACTTTTGCTTTTGGAGGTGCTTTGTCTCTTCACAAACCCAGTGGAAAAATTAGAATCTTAATTTTCTCTAAAGGAAATGCCATTTATGGCCCAAACATCACTTAACTTCTCTCAGTTCACCTTGGCAATATACAGATGCCATTATTCCACAAATAATGTATAATTTTATATATTAATAAAATATCTGTAAAACTTTCCAATTAACTTTTGATTATGCTCACTAGATCTTTACTAATTGTCGTATCAGCAAATTTTGAACATTATTAATATGTAATTCGATACTGTTATATTAAATAAATAGTTTAGAAATGGCCAAAGTTTTATTGCTATTATTTTAATGCATAACTTATCTTTTAATGAAAAAATGTATACTAGTTTAGTGTAGTGATTAGAAATGATTTTTGACCGTTTTTTATGTGAGTCTATGAAATTATCTTTAACGCTAATTTTATTTTTAAAATTTCCAAAACTAAATTTTGAAAATATTTTCTTTCTTATGATAATTTTTTATTATTTAACTTCAGAAGAATTTATATTCTACATTATAATCTTTAATATTTATCATAATTAATTAACATCATAATATTTTTATAAATGACTATGAAAATACATTTAAAATATATTGGTATTGTTATAGTTATTTAAATTTAATGATAAATTGATAACAATGGATAAATTTTTAAATTAGAAAACTATGAAGGAGAGAGTAGAGAGATAGGAAGAATAATAGTAATTTTAGGGTGGAAAATTAATTTTAGAGTTATTGGTAGATATGGATTGCAAAATTTAATAATATTTAGATTTATGTGTCAGTTTATTTTGTATTAAATTTTCTTAATTTAATTTTATTTTGTGTAGAATTCTTAAAAATATTTTTAATATTTTATATCAATATTTTATTTATTAAAAAGAATATTTAATCTTTATGTGAGTCATAAAATTATATGTATAAATTTTTAAAGATTAATTTTAAATATATATATATATATATATATTTGTATGATATATAATTATACAAGCTGATATGTAAAAAATAAGATAAAACTTTAGTTTGAAGTTTTTATGTTGTGTTTGGACTTCAAAGTCATATATTAAGTAATATGCTGGGCTTAAAATACGCTAAGTTATATTTTTTAAAAAAAATTTTGATCCATTAAATTAGGTATAATAAAAATTTAGTTTGGAATGTACGAAAAAATGAAAAATAACAATAACAACAAAATAGAGAAGCACAAGACAAATTCGCAAATTCAAACTCAAATAAACTACATAATACGGATAAATCTAGGGGCCCCATAAATCTATGTACTCAAACTAATTGTTAACACTAAAATGAGCTGATGACTTATTCAAATAAGTAACAATTAAAGTATGATTTCAAATTATAAAAATAGGATAAAAGATCAAAGATAGGGACATAACATTCTTTAGATATACTCAACATATCTTTCTGCTCATTTTGTTTATACTTGTATCTCGATTTTTCTGCAGAAATATTGTGAAATCATTAATATTAAAAATGATTTACTTTCACCTCTTTTTTTTTGTGTTTGTCCATTTTGTTCGGTTCAATTTGGTTGTCTCAAACTCTAAAATATTTTTCTAGATATCATTTTTTTGGTATTCCAAAATGATTATGATCCCCAAATTATTTCTAGATATCCCCAAATTATTATATACAATTTTTGACAGTTTTTGTTTGTACTACAACATTGTGGTTTAGAGGCTTCATTACATAACCCGTTAATTAATCATTTCACTAATTTATAAATTTTGCAAATTTGTAAATAAAACTTTGCAATATATTTTGCTTTTATCGCTTGTTCTTCTTTCATCGGGACGTAATGTTATGATAAGTAGGTTATCATTTAAGAACTACACTTTTGGTAAACCATACATTTTCTACGAAGTTTCTCGAAAACACTGGTTGTAAAACTAGCTAAATCAATCATTTTAATCATTCTCACATCAACATATTATTTCAGAAGCTAAAGTATTACATTAACACCAATGTGGTACCCCTTCCCCATGATGCATTCAACTAGATTAGATTCGATCCTTCGATTAAAATAGTTAAAAAAAAGTCAAGTAGTTTTCCGCGACAAAAACAAAAGCTAATAAACTATAATAGTTGGCTCATGTTTGCTGTGTTGTCGAATTCAATAAAACATTGATATGCCTTTAAAGTTGCATTTTTGCATGCGACAATAATTGGCTCCATGCATGCTTTGTTTCTGCTTATACTTGTTTGAAATGTGATTTTTCATCAGCTTAGGTGATTAGAGTATAGAGATCCACTAAAAATTTACATTATTATACTTTTGGGGAGCCAGGGCTAAAAACTTTTGTGTGAATGATGTGAGCTAAAAAGAATAGTGAAGTTTCTTCATGTGGCAGCCGCAGGTCGGCACATGAATGGAGTATATTATTGGTAACCACATTGCACATGTTAATATTTTTTATTTATTTTGGCATTATATCTAGGATAATCAAACATAATAGCTTCTGACCAAGAAAAAAACCATTAATCTACCTAAAGGTCGATATATTCTCTTATCTGTATAGAATATTTGCACTGTACGAGGATTTGATTTTTATTCGACTTCATAAATTTCCTGCAGCTATGCGTTCTTACCTAACTTGTATATATATCACAATCAAAAACTTTGTTTTCTAGTATACATTTAGTTACCAAAAAAAGCGATTGAATGCCATAAGACTAATTAGAAAATTCGTCTTAGTGTGTTCTACTGAAGATTTATTATATCGATTCTAGGTCGGATTTGAGTTTTTCCAATGAAATTTCAATTACGTTGGTTACTACTTCGAGTCTAGAGATAATTTAAATGGTAACACGTTCCATGTTAACACACGTTTTAAAGATTAAATATGGATTCCGGTTCCTCTTTCTCAGACTATATAAATAAAAATTGTAGTTAAAGATATACACGACACGAGTACTCCATTTCGTTTAAACAGTTACAGTAATGGTTTTGCTTGGTAATCATAGTTTCAATATCTTTGCACGCACAAACAAAAATCATAGTTTCAATATCTAACAAGTCTTTGCTGTTTAGAGAGATAATTGGTAGAGACTTGTAACATTAATTTGCTTATAAATTATATATAGTACTGTAGATGATATTCAGAACAAGATTTCAATTGTCTCATAATAAAAACTATTAACGTAGGTGTAACCACTTTCACGTTGACATTATATATTCATGATTTAGTGTTACTTAAATCGTGTGCTTTTGTTATTGTATTCGTTGCTTCTTTTTCTGCCTGACTTGAGTCATTATTTGTTGAATGAACCTGAAATAAAGTGACAAATTAAGGCCCAAGTGGGCAACGGCCTAACCCTCTTTAACATGGTCACTACATTCTTAATCATATCACATCATATTAGATAATGTTATTTGGATGTTAATTTTTATTCATTAAACCAAAATATCATATTTTATTATGTGTTTTTAAAGCAATATATATTAGTATGTGGTTTGTGTCAGCATCAAAAATAACGATGACATGTCACTGTCTCCTGCCTCCTCTCGATATTTGTTTCTTACTCATCTTTCGTACGGAAACTAATTAGCCACAGATAGTGGAAACTGAAACAAAAAGTTGTCAATGCGTTTATAATTCGCGAACGAACGAGGTCGTTATAAAATTGATCAAGCGTTGGAAAGGAACTAGATGTTACTTGTCTATTAATTTCAGAAATATTAGTCGGTCGACATAGATAGGACGGGTTTTTTTTTTATTTATAACCACGCACACTTTTTATGATATGGAGATTATCTTTCTCGTGCTTCTTTTTCACTGTGTAGTGTACTTATAAATAAAAGTCAAGTTCAAATCTGAAATAAGCATG
Source organism: Sisymbrium altissimum (assembly GCA_900406495.1). Classification (NCBI taxonomy): domain Eukaryota; kingdom Viridiplantae; phylum Streptophyta; class Magnoliopsida; order Brassicales; family Brassicaceae; genus Sisymbrium; species Sisymbrium altissimum. The sequence goes on along the minus strand of OVBI01000265.1, from coordinate 60,220 downwards.
TGGAAGCAAAAAAATGTAACTAGTAACTACATAGAAACATCCATGAATAAATAATGACCAAAACTTTAATATATCAAAAAGAAAACTTTGTTTCCAGATATTACATAATTTTATGGTTCAGTATATATATATATATATCATAATTTGTTTAGAACGCAGGTTATATAAATTTTTTTCTTCATAATACTGAATTAGGAAAACCTTCTGAAGATATTGTGGCATTAAAAAAATGTTGTATTTTCAAAAATACACTCGAATGTGTGACTCGTCTTCTGCGTCGCCTCTTGAAGTTACAAATATGTAAGGAAATAATAATGATGTTTAGTCATTTTTTCTTGGACCCTAATTAATACGAATGAGGAACAAAGTATTAAAACAATCATTCTTTTTGTGTATGTTTACGTGTAGACTGAGTAAAGGACAAATAATTGCCACTTGGGGTAGTAAAATGAAACATATAGTGAGACATTCGTACCGACCGAAGATGCTCTAGAATCTATCTACACCGTTTTTTTGGTCAACAATCTATTTACACTTTTATGTGTATGTGTGTATGTGTCAGTGTGTCTGCGGTAAATATGCGTTCACAGTTGTCTACAACAAATAATGCATTAGGAGTTTAACCGTAGTACTGATGGTCATTGCATTATAAGTGGATGCTTCACTTTACTATAACATTTGCAAATGAATATGAGCATTCACTTAATAATTTTGTAGTAATATCATAAAAAGTTTGTACCAAAGGCTCTCGGGATATTTTAATCTTTATATACTTTCGTGAAGATTTTAAGCATATATATGATATATCTCACATCGATCCACAACGAAACTTTGACGGTTTGACCCATCAAACTGGCAGCTGTTTGGAAAGAAACATATTATTCGCATGAAAAAACAGATTCTGTTTCACATAATAATGATGTTTAGTCATTTTTTCTTGGACCCTAATTAATACGAACGAAGAACAAAGTATTAAAACAATCATTCTTTTTGTGTATGTTTACTTGTAGACTGAGTAACGGACAAATAATTGCAAATTGGGTAGTAAAATGAAACACATAGTGAGACATTCGTACCGACCAAAGATGCTCTAGAATCTATCTACAGCTTTTTTCGTCGACTTCTATTTCAACTTTTATGTGTATGTGTGTGTGTGTGTCAGTGTGTGTGTGTGTGTGTGTGTGGTAAATATGGATTCACAGTTGTCGAGAACAAATAATGCATTAGGAGTTTAACCGTAGTACTGATGGCCATAGCAATGTAAGTGGATGCTTCACTTTACTACAACATTTGCAAATGATTATGAGCATTCAATTAATACTTTTTGTAGTTATATCATACAAGTTTGTACCAAAGGCTCTCCGGATATTTAAATCTTTAAATACTTCCGTGAAGATTTTAAGCATAGATATGATCTCACATCCACAAAGAAACTTTGACCCATCAAACTGGAAGCTGTTTGGAAAGAAACATATCATTCACATGAAAATCAGATTGTGTTTCTTAAGTTGCTGCAAGAAGTGAAACTGATTTTTTTTGTTCATATAGGGTTTTTTTCTTTTATATCAGCGACGACACGATAGCGATGGTACATGATTACAATTCGCTAGTAAAATCATATCTTCGAGTAGTTATCACCACTTCAACGTCACAGTTTAACAATAGAAGTTGAGATGTATATAGCTTGCAGATGTATCGAAATTTTGATTTTATAATGTCCAGAAGTTACGAATAGCTTGCAGATGTATCATGTACACAATACTATCTCTAATTTACTCGAAATATTCATTTAAATTTTACTTGTAGTCCTTGCTTTGAGGAACATGCAAAAGTTTATAAACTTAATAATGCATGGTCTTTTATAGAACATGCAAAAAGGAAACTATACATTGTTTTGACACCATTATAAGTTATAACTTGTTTTTTTTTTAACTTTATAAGTTATAACTTTATGTGGTCATTTCTTCTTTTTTGCCCGATCGCAAAATAAATACTTTGAAGCTTTGACTACCGAAGAAAAATAATCCCCCTTAAGTTTTGATAATGTTTAGACATCTTTCCTATTTCACTTAGTTCGTATAAACCCAATTCAACTGAACGGAACAATGGACAATTGGACACTGATAGAGATACGTAATCTCATGTTCATAATTGATGTTAAAAATAGAGAAAAATATATATATCAGGATGGATTAGAAATTGGACAATTAAGAAAATTTATCGTCTCAGCTACGCACTTTCATATTCAAGAAGGAGAAGCACAAGTTTAAACAAAGGAAACATCCATAAATGAAAAGAAAAGAACGGAAATAAACTGATATAGAGTTGTTGGTTCTTAGACCTGCGTTAGTCTTATTCTTTTTGAGGTTTGGAGGCGGATTAAAGCTTACTATATTTGTCCACCATAATTTTTTAGGTTGAGCCACAAGCATACCCAGTGGCTGATGTAGAATCATTTTTAGTATAGAGCACCATTGCAAAACATATATAAACTCAAAATATCAATATAAGTTTCAGACTAATTTTTTAAAGAAAAACAAAATTAAAGTGTAGTATATGTCACACCCTCCTCTTTCCTAGGTTCGCCCCTCAGCATATCTCAATATCTTCCATAAAACCCCGGTTTAATCGAACTGTTTCTCAGAACTGGATTCCAACAGCAAACGGACTACCTGAAACTCAAAGTAGAAAATCCAAACCAAAACCTTAGCCATGAAGAGCTAAACAAACTGAAACATAACAAAATGAAAAGCGAAATGAGACTATTAGAGGGAAGCGACCACATAGCTCACAACTCCACTGAAAAAAATTTAGATATGAATCTTGACATTATTAACATTTGCGGGCGACCCACACCATCATAGAATAGATTTAGCGTCCCTAGCTTCACAGAATCCAAATCTCTCACCAGATCGAAAAGTAGTAAACGAAAAGACAAACACTAAAAAAAAAAAAAAAATTAGGAATTCAGATTAGCGTTGTTGGTAAGGAAACTGCCGTACGCACTGGTCACCAAAGCACTGGATTGTAAAACCAAGAAAGTACATGAGTAGAGAAACTTTTGAAGAAAATAATTGAAAAGAGTTCCCCCCCAAAACAAATTGTTGGAAGTATTGTTCAGTCATGTTCTAGATATTCATTAAATTTGATATATAATTAAATTGCATATTATGACATTAGGAAAGATTAAAAATCAGCATTGTCTATCTAATTTGTTTTTTGCAGGAAAGTATCTCGCTCCATTCTTTCACATTTGATGGTAGCTTTTCCGACAATAATAGGCCAGCATATGTTTTTTTTATAAAGAAATCAGTTGTTCAATAGATTTTTCACTTAAAATCAGATCATTTTCCTTCAGACAGAAATATGATGATTGGTTGAATTAAATTCTTTTGTTTTTGTCCACATGTACAGATGTAACAATGTTAAAAGATGAAAGATAAAATACTTTATAGTTTATACTTAACAAAATTAGCAGATGGGTTGGCGTCTCGATTAATAATCCGACACGTTAAGATATCATACTTTTCTTAGAATTTTATCAATATTTAATATTTGGCCATAGAAAAACCATGTGTCGGATTTATGTTAACTGAATCGCAAGTTTATATTTTTAAAAAAATAAAGTTGTAGAATAATTTTCAGAATCAGGCGAGGACCATTCTCTTTCAATTACTTGAAAAGAAAAAGTTTGAAGAATATAACTAAGAAAATACGTAATAATATCATTTTCTTAATTGATATTTTCATATTTTATACACTTTTTGTTTGAAACAAGTCTCGGTAAGTGTCAGAGTTTTGAGAAACGGTAGAATACTGCAATTAATGTGGTTTACTTAATTTGGTAATCACCAAGATAGAAAAAAGTAAATGGTAATTTACTTAAATGGTTTTTTCACGTAAAGGTGATTCTACACTTTTGTGAATTAATTCTGATCGTAGTATAACATGTTGGTCGACAATAATTAAATAAATAAATGAGTTATTGGTATATGTCTAATTAGGAAAACAGTAATGAAGGTAAAAGAAATGAATATTTCGTTATATTTGAAGTTTGAAACCTCTAGCTATATGGTCGTCGAAGACTTTAGATTTAACTGTATTATCATATATACATACAGTAAAATAATAGAATAATCAAATATCAAATAGCAAACATTACCAATTTTTTTAATATTTTTTTTGCATAAAAATATAACATTTAAGTTTTAGTATATTGATGGCTTTTTTTAAAGAAATTTGATTTTACGTGAAACGATATATAATCTTAAAATTAGATATTTTTCTAAAATAATTATTCTCAACTTTCTATTTTTTCTACTATTCTTCTGAAAAACTAATTTTATAATTAAATTTTATAATATATTAAAAAAAAAAAATTATCGGTGTCTCAAATATATAGTAAATCCATTTTATAATAATATGGAAACGTGAACAAAATATTTTTATGAATGGTAAAAATAGTAGAATTATGTTTTAATTAAGTTGAAATAAATTACATTGGTATACTAATATTTTTTAACAATATATATATAAATATTATGACTTTAACAGATTTTATTTAAAAAACTGTTATCCATACATTCCGGTTTGTGATTGACATGAGCAAGATATTCAATTCCACAAATACCAGATAACTTCTTATGTAGTATTGCTCAATATCTTTTTATTAGTCATATATACTCTTTGCACACAAAAAGTCATATATACTCATATGTTTTTTTCATCAAAATATCAAGAAAAGCACCAGAAACGTATCATCATTAAAGCTGAACTAGAATTACAAAGTCCCTTGAGCAAATGATTAGTGTTTAGGATTTGGTTTGGCATAAAGCTGTCAAAATCCACAATTATCCTCGGGGGAAAAAAATTATGATAACTCGATTAATTATAGTTCATCGCTCTTCGTTCTTTTGCAATGTTCTATCGTTATTCGTCGGACGCCTAAACGAATGGACTTTATGAATTAAGTAGGACACTAAAACATCAACAATAGAATAGGTAAGTAATATCGTAAACATACAAAAAGAAAGCAGATTTTTTTTGTTTTTTTAAAGATTTTTTCTTTAGCCAAAAGACAACAAGAAAAGGTTTGGAATACATTATGATTCAACGAAGACTATCTTTTTCTTTAAGAAAGAGAAGACACAATCTTACTCAAAATCGTCATCATCGAACTAGCAAGTGCCACGTTCGAGTGAGCACCTATAATTAATCACACACAACACGAACAAAATTCCATTTTCATTTTTCTCTAATAAAATGTATTAAAATGTTGTGAAAATTCCATACGAAAGAAATCGTTATTTAATGAAACATATATGCTAAAAAAATGAAACACATAAACTCAGTGGAGCCATTTATATTTTCGGGAGAGCATACGTTAATTAATAATTTCAACTTTAATATTGATTATTGATTGACACTGAGTATATATAATTTTTTATATGATCCCTAAATTCTATTCCATTTTGGATGAATAATCTTACCTCATGCAGTGTGCATGACTGTTTTTATTCCTAATAAAATAAATATTTGCTTCATTGAATCAGATTCAAAGTGAAGTTTTTAGCTTTTGGGGCAACATCTCTCCCTCCATCCAAAATAGGGATATGGTAATTATATTTTCATTTTGTCTTTTTTTTTTTGGGAAAAGAATAGGGTAAAAGGATAAGACTTTGTTTTTTTTCTTTTTCCATTGAAACCAAATCACTTCAACCTGTATTATAATGAACGACCATAGGATATATGATAACGTTAACCTAACGTTAACATCATAACACTAGATGCAGCCTAAATTAAAACCTGGTGCTATATCTCCTTAAGAAGAAAAAAGTCTGAAACTTATATCTTTCTATTTTTCTAACACTCGAAAGGAGTTTTCTTGTTCAGGCTCACATCTAAGGAAGGAAATAACAGCTAAATTCATTCATTTACAGATTTAGTATAATTTCACAGATTATATGAATCTTGATCCTTGAATACTAGTATTTTCTATAGATTTTATATGTGCGCGTGTAGTAATAATATTTTGCCTCCCATCATTAGCGAACATCATTTAGTCCTTTTCCACATGATATTCAATATTCCTAATATTTCCGTAGGTATATATTGTCGCCTGATTTTAGTTTTCTTTACAAATTTATTTTCTTTAGCCAATTAATCAACTGTTGGGTTGAAGTCTTGAAGATCGATTTTAGATTTACAAATTTGTAATGCGTTCAAATTACTTTCTATTTCTTCTTAACTTTTGTGTAAATCGAAAAGTCATATGAAAAAAATTGAGGAAACGCAAGTAAATCTATATACATTCAGACTTCGATAATCTATATATTATCATTGCATAAAAAAATAGTTTTTCTATTTGTATAAAAGTATCCTTGTACATTTATAAATAATAATAGTTACAACTTTTTCAAAGTTTGAATTTTTGAACATTTATTAAGTTTACACTGATAGTCCAATACACTATTAATATCCATATGATTATCATAAGTGAGATTATTAATTTTAAAATCAAGTTCACACATGTCATTTTCGCAATTAAACTCAACTAAAACCATTGATATATTATCTTTCAAAACAACATTTTAAAAGACTATGGGCTACAAAAATTCTATATAGACTAATATTATTAATTGATTTACAAATTTTTTTACCATACATCTATTAATAGAATTCGTTGACAAAAAGAAAATCGTATAAGTATGTTTTAGGAATTGTTTCTATGTTATTTATCTAAAGAAAAAGTTACCGTCGTAATTGCTTGTTAATATTAACTTTCTCTATTAAGTATAGCTGGAGTAGTATATATATACAGCTGTATTGGTTAGGCTGATCTTTGAATGGAATCTCTAGAATAAATGTGTCGCAATGAGGCATAACTTTGTTCTGTAATGTTCTTCTTAGCTTTCTGTTTTGGTGTCAAATCCAACAACTTTTTAGAAACAATAATGTTCATATCTTCTTTTTTCGAGCTACGTTTCCTAATTTAATTCAGCGAGTTATACAAATAAATATTCAGCGTCAATGAAAAAAAGCAGAAATGCTACTAATTATTATTGGTTCATTTGAGTCCTTGTTCAATTTAGGTATTATCATGTAGTATATGATTTATATAATATGGTCCAGAAACAAAGAGAAAATGCTTTGCTTTTGTCACTTTCAAAAAAGACTTTAGTTTTTCTCCATGCTATGACGTCAAAAACATGCTACGTGTTCAAGAAGACATGACTTTCGTCTCTTACTTTATTTTGCCAATTGCATTACCGCAGTAACTGTATTTTCTCCTTGCTCAGGTTTCATGTCTTAACACATTAACATGCAAACTAATTTTCGCATTGCAACCGCTGGAAGCTGAGTGAATATCATATTGCTAATGATCTATACTTCAACTGCAAAACCTAACTGAATTTTAATAAAGAGCATTGATCTAATTGAAAAAAATGGTTGGCATCAAATGAGAAGCATTAAATTTATACCAAATAATCAGTATATTTGAGAAAAATCTATTAGATAAGACATATAACTTTAGCGACATATTGAAAGAATATTTATCAGTTTACGAGTGTGTGAAGATTGTAGAAATAATTAAGTTGACATTATATATCTTTTTCAAAGTGGAAAATTATTTAATTGCGCTATGAATAAAGTATATACTCTCTCCAACTTAATTTTCCCTCCATAAATAATCCCCACTTCTTTTCCTTTATATACACATCGCATTTCATGTGAACTTCTCAACTCTACACACCAAATCTTTCTCTCTTTGTCTTCCTCTCTCTCCCTCTAGATGATGCCTCCTAATGAGCAAGAATCTAGCTTTCCGACAACACCGGGTGCAAACCGAAACGAAACAAGCCCGGTTCAAGAAAACCGGTTTAGCTCTCCAAGTCATGTAATCCCATGCCTTGACGACGACGACAACGGTCCAAGTCACCAATCAAGACAATCTTCGGTTCTACGCCAATCTTTACGTCCTATAATCCTCAAGGTCGTTATATTATTACAATCCTTTCATTTACTTTTAGTTGCATACCAAAAACAAATACTCAGTTTATGAATGTAATGCAGTTTGAGGAGTTGACGTACACTATCAAATCACAAACCGGGAAAACAAGCTATTGGTTCGGTTCACAAGAACCAAAACCGAACAGGTTAGTCCTTAACGGTGTAAGCGGTATAGTGAAGCCAGGTGAGCTACTAGCAATGCTTGGTCCATCAGGTAGTGGCAAAACAACGCTAGTAACAGCGTTAGCCGGACGTTTACAAGGGAAGCTTTCAGGCACCGTTAGCTATAACGGAGATCCGTTTACAAGCTCCGTGAAACGTAAGACGGGGTTCGTTACACAAGACGACGTTCTCTACCCGCACTTAACGGTAATGGAGACGCTAACGTACACGGCTTTGCTCCGCTTACCTAAAGAACTGACCCGGAAAGAGAAAATAGAGCAGGCGGAGACGGTGGTTTCGGATCTCGGGTTGACTCGGTGCTGCAACAGCGTCATCGGAGGCGGGTTAGTCCGAGGTATATCGGGTGGGGAGAGAAAACGGGTTAGTATCGGGCAAGAAATGCTCGTCAACCCGAGTTTGTTGCTTCTTGATGAGCCGACGTCGGGGCTTGATTCCACGACGGCGGCGCGTATAATCGCCACGTTGAGATCGCTGGCGCGTGGTGGTCGGACGGTGGTGACGACGATTCATCAGCCGTCGAGTCGGCTTTATCGGATGTTCGATAAAGTGTTGGTTTTGTCTGAAGGAAGCCCGATTTATAGTGGGGATTCGGGTCGGGTCATGGAATATTTTGGTTCGATTGGGTTTCAACCCGGATCCAGTTTTGTTAACCCGGCTGATTTCGTGCTTGATCTTGCTAACGGTAGGTACATAATCCTTATAATCTATTCGAATTTTCTTTTTTAAAATAAAAACCGCAAAATTCGGGTGTAAAGTTAGACACTCTTTTTTTTTTTTTTGTTGGTTTTGCTCATGCATCATGAGATATGTGACAACGACAATTTCAATCCCTTTCTTTGCATATTTATTACAAGCTCTGTCCTTTTTAATTTAATTTTATCTTAAAAGCGAGAAATAAAAAGTTTGTTAATAGTGGGATAAATCATGTGTTTATATGTTGCTTTTGACTATATATTTTAATAGATATTTGTTATATGTTGCCTTTGTTTATATATTTTAATAGATATTTGGGTATATTTTGCAGGAATTACTTCGGATACAAAGCAATATGATCAAGTCGACATAAATGGGAAATTAGATCGGCTTGAAGAACAAAACTCAGTGAAACTGTTGCTAATATCGTCCTACAAAAAGAACTTGTATCCACCTTTGAAAGAAGAAGTTTCTAGAACATATTCACAAGGTCAAACGGTCAATGGCTCGAGAGCAAAGTCATTAACAAGTAAGGCCATTAACGTTGGGTAGTAACATACTAACATTTCATTTTCTTATGGTTGATTACAATGATTGTGACTGTATGTTGTTTTGGATTTATACGAAGATCGATGGCCAACGAGTTGGTGGATGCAGTTCTCAGTTTTACTGAAGCGAGGTTTAAAGGAGAGAAGTCACGAATCATTTTCAGGACTTAGAATATTTATGGTCATGTCGGTTTCTTTACTTTCTGGCCTCTTATGGTGGCATTCTCGCGCTGCTCATATACAAGATCAGGTAAAAAAATACCAAACTGTACTTAATATTTTGAATATCTTTTTTCATGTAAATACTTGAGTAGTTTACATAATATTTTACAAACAATAAAATATTTTTTTCAATTCTAAATGCAAACATGAAACCCAAAACAGGTGGGTCTATTGTTCTTCTTCTCGATATTTTGGGGATTCTTTCCTCTCTTCAACGCCATATTTACATTTCCTCAAGAACGACCAATGCTCATAAAAGAACGATCCTCAGGAATCTATAGACTCTCCTCTTACTACATAGCAAGAACAGTTGGAGATTTACCAATGGAACTCATTCTTCCAACGATCTTTGTCACGATCACATATTGGATGGGAGGTCTCAAGCCATCTTTAACCACATTCCTCATGACTCTTATGATCGTTCTTTACAATGTTCTAGTGGCTCAAGGCGTAGGGTTAGCTATAGGAGCAATCTTGATGGATGCCAAAAAAGCAGCAACATTATCTTCGGTGTTAATGCTAGTATTCTTACTAGCTGGAGGATACTATATTCAACATATACCGGGGTTCATCGCATGGTTAAAGTATATTTCTTTTAGCCATTATTGCTATAAGCTTCTTGTTGGAGTTCAATATTCATGGGATGATGTGTATGATTGTGGATTGGGGTTGCATTGTAGTGTTATGGACTATGAAGGGATTAAGAATTTAAAGATAGGGAATATGTTGTGGGATGTCTTGGCTCTTGCCGTTATGTTGTTTCTTTATAGGGTTCTTGCTTATTTAGCTCTAAGAAACTTGTGACCTTTTCTAATTTGTAACTTCTTGTACTATGTATAAGGCGCTTAATTGTAAAATATATATAAGCTTATTATGTGATTCATTTGCTTTTGACACTTCAAGAAAAAGAAAAAGATTAGTTAGTATATAAATTTAAAATTAAAGTTTAATTGTAACAAATTTAAAATTTAAGTGTACTAATAAGCTTATTTGACCCAAAAAAGCTTACTAATATATCTTTATATTTGTCAAACTTGAATTTTAAATCTTCGTACGAGTAGTTGAATGTATCGATTTGGAATAGTAAATCTTGAATTTAAAATTCAAGTGTATCCATGCACGTATTACAGTTTACAGCCCATTTTTTTACATCTCTAGTTAAATACTTAATCTAGTGTGAGAATATACCAAAATGAGCTATGTATATATATATTTTTTTTGAAACACAAATGAGCTATGTATATATTATTATGAATTCTGAGAGCTTATCAGACCTCGTTATTGACGGCCCAATAAAACGAGTAAGCGTAACTGAACAACAGTGTCACATTACATGTTGTTATTGTTTCGAAAGTAAATGTTTGTGAACGAATCTACACGTTATCGTATCTGATTGACTTCCATTCAAGTGTAGAATTCTTAAGTTTCCTAAATCCTAGTTAGATATTTACAGAAAGTATATCCAACGTAATTAATTGTTACGTATTATTTCACTAACACAAAAAAGGCTTTGTGTTAGTTGACCGAAAAAAAGATGGCCTTGTGTTCTTAAGAGTCTTATTGATTTCGGATTTCTCATCGGGCTTTCTACAGTCAGTTATTGGAGACGCACGCAGCCCCATTTTCACCTTATTGGGTTTCATCTTAACATCGTCATTTTTCTTGTTTCCTTATCATCGTCATTCTTATTCTGCTATATAGATCCGAAAGGGATTTTTTCAAGTGAATGGCCCCTTCTTCTTTAAAAAAAAAAAAAAATTAGATTAAAATAATACTAGCTTCTAAGTTTTAGAAGAACAAATGAATAGAATAATGAGTTTAAGCAAAGTTAAACCTAACACAGACAACATCCAACGATGAAAGGGAATTTCGGTTTTTTAAGGGCCATCTGCGTACATGTTACTAGTGTTAGGATTACAATGGTGGTAGACCGTAGACATATAAATAGTTATCACTATTTTAAAAAAAAATTCCTCATGTATTTCCTAACATTGGTCCCCGAAACTGTTTTATTACATTTATGTCTGAACTACAACAGCATGAATCTCCTATGCATTCATATCATATAGGTAGATATATGTATAATTAATTTTATATAAATGTATATGTGGCCATTGAATTCTGTTTCATTAATGGTTGTCAGATGATCTGAACTTTCTTTTGTTTTTTAAGATATCTAGAAGACTTTGATTCCTATTTTTTTTCTTATTCGGAAAAAGTAAAAATAGTCGTGATACTAATGACAATTATGAATCCATGACGTCATTGATGATTATAGAGTCACGTGGTAAGAAAGTCAAGAATACTGCCAAAGTCAACGATTCACCCTAATTATATTGTTAACGGTTGGTTTTATAAATTTAGATGACGAAACATAGAGATAAATTAAGCAGTCACACATTATTGACGGAAAAAGGTATTGACGTGATCCGGTTTTATTGAAATTAATTGAGATTAATAAACCGATTTGATAGATAGGATCATAGGAGGATTAGTATTATTCTATCTAATCCCTTCGTTATATCACCATTGTGTAGACAGCAGACGTTACCTTTGAATCCGTAAATGGGTTAGTGAGAATTTCGTTAACCAAGAAACCTAATTTACCATTAATTAATAGAATTTCAAGAAAGTTATAACCACCGTTCTAGTGCCGCACATTTTATAGTCAAAGCAATAATGTGTTTATATAATATTATACTCATATACTTACATACATACATCGAAGATGATGTTGAATGGTCGCGCAGCCAGACATCATGATGATAATACAAGTAGGTGTTGGAATGCATCATGCATGTATTAAAAATTATCACATGAACAACGTTTAATTTACCTTGGATTCGCAAATCACAATAATTGGCATTGGATTAACACTCTAATCAAGGGGTACGGTTTAAAAAATCGGTCCAACGAAATATGATATCTTATTATCATAATTTTTTAAAAAATAACAATTAGTTATCAAATCACAATGAAATGACCATGGCATATGTATACTGATTTTCGGTAGTGTAGTATATCGCTGTGTCATTATCCGGTTCTTAACAAATCATTATATTTACAATTCCTTTGTGTTAAATATCTGCTGAAATCTATGTTTCATTTATACCAACCATTCGCGTATTAAAGTAAAATTCAAATTTTGCTTGCTTTCCTAAACTAGTATGACTTTATATGAATTACAGTGAGATGATTATCGTATACTAGAAGCCATAATTTTCGTTAATCATAGACCCAATATTAAATCATTTTCCAAGAAGCTTCCACCTCAAGAAAAAGAAAAATACAAAAGTAAACAAATAAGATAAAACTAGCAAACCAATAAATTGCTACCATCCACGCCCCTTCCAGCTCTTATATCATTTTGTTTTGTCCATTTCTTTAATGTTCATAATGTCTCGAACCAGAACAAAAAGAAAAACTAACGTTTGAGGCATGACAAAATCAGATATGATTTTTATATGGTGATTAATTAGCGGCAGTGGTTGCGATGAACGCTACCAGANTTCCCTTTTTTTTTTTTTTTTTGTCATCTAAATTATATTGATCAACTGGATGAAATACAAGGGTAAAATAGAGAGGCCGACAGATAAAGATATCATCTCCGGAAAATAAAGTTTAAAAGAAGGAAGCAAAAACCCAAATAAGAGAAATAAAAACAAACATAAAACTACCGATCTTCATCAAAACCCAAACAAATTCCTTAACTGAAAATAACTCAAAAAATCACTGTTCTGAACTCATCCGAAAGTCTTGCACTGAAACAGATTACAAATTCACTTCTAACGCATTTAAATTTTTTGTTTCTTAATATAATTATATTACAAACCTAAATACTTTAGATCAATTTTACTTTAGCTTTATACTGCTTTTTTAAAAAAAAATTAAAGGGATACTGCTTTTATTTGGACGTCACATTTTTGGTTTCCAATATGTCTATTCCAATACACCTAGCCAATTATCAAACAACTATCACGGTAGAATTACCTTAGAAATTAGTCTGAAAGAGAGAAAACTAAATTACCAATAGAGAGAATTATCTTAGAAATTAGTCAATTACCCTGTTCTAGAAGCAAGCTCTTATCTAGAAAATTTGGAAAATTCAATCAGCTATTATGATACCCGGGCAAATAAGATACCCGCGTACAAATTTTTGATATTTTTCGAAGCAAACAACACTCATGAAAAACTATTCAAAAATAAATATAAAAAAACTCCGTCTAAAAGTCAATAATCGAGCCAAAAAGTGCTAACGTTCAAAGTCATCGTTCAAAGTTGGGTCTCTTTATAGAAAAAAAAAACTCTAAGCTTCACACATTTTTTTAAAGCTACATAACTCATCTTCCATATCCATAGATTCAACATTTCTACATTCTTTAATTCTTTTCTTCCCTCGAATAAAAAACCCCCCAAAAATCTCCAAGAAACCAAGTGTGTTCTCCAAGTATATTTCTTTCAATTGGCTTTCTAGTGAGATTATAAATTCTTCAAAAAAACCCCAAAAGTTTTTGGTGGTTTTTTTTCTCCCATTTCTAAGATATTTTCTTGTTTTTTCAGACAAAGAAAAGAACTAACAGCTATGGCAGGACCTGGTCGGAGAAGAAGAAGATTACATATAAGCAGGATCTATTCATACACTTGTGGTAAGTCAAGTTTCCAAGAAGACCATTCGAATATAGGAGGACCCGGTTTCTCTCGGGTCGTCTACTGTAACGAACCGGATTCTCCGGCAGCCGAACGCCGGAATTACGCCGGAAATTACGTCCGTTCAACCAAATACACCCTCGCTTCATTCATCCCAAAATCACTCTTCGAGCAGTTCCGTCGCGTCGCTAACTTCTACTTCCTCGTCACCGGAATCTTATCTTTGACTGATCTCTCTCCTTATGGAGCCGTTAGTGCTCTCTTACCTCTCGCTTTCGTCATCACCGTCACAATGGTTAAAGAAGCCATCGAAGATTGGCACCGTAAACAACAGGTCCGATCTTTAAAACCTAACAAAAATTCCATAAACTCTCCAAATTCTTGAATCTTGAATCCAAAACTTTAATAAAGTTTTTTAGATCTTTTTATCTTTGTTTTTAATAAAGTTTCGATTATCTTTTTTCAGGACGTTGAGGTGAATAACAGAAAAGTGAAAGTACACGATGGGAATGGAATATTCCGGCAAGATGAATGGAGGAATCTGAGAGTAGGTGACATAGTGAGAGTCGAGAAAGACGAGTTTTTCCCGGCTGATCTTTTGCTTCTTTCGTCTAGCTACGAGGATTCGATTTGCTACGTAGAGACGATGAATCTTGATGGAGAGACGAATCTTAAAGTGAAACAAGGACTCGATGCGACTTCTTCGTTGTTACATGAAGATTCTGATTTTAAAGATTTCAAAGCCGTTGTTCGATGTGAAGACCCAAATGTGAATCTTTATATGTTCGTTGGGAGTTTGGAGCTTGAAGAAGAGAGGTTTCCTTTGTCTATCCAACAGATTCTTCTCCGAGATTCCAAGCTTCGAAACACCGAGTATGTGTACGGAGCTGTCGTTTTCACCGGACATGACACAAAGGTACACACAGTTTCATCAGATCTCANTCTTTTTTTTTTTTTTTTTTTTTTTTTTTTTTCGTTCTTCTCTAAAATTTTATTACATCTAATCAGTGAATAATTATGAAATTAAAGGCCGTTTGATAAATTTTTGTTTAATAACTTTACACATGATTTTTATTATTCTGCAATGTCATTCCAAAATCATAATTTTAAATAAATTTGTTTTAATGAAAAATCACGAATTTTGGAATCTTAAAAGTCACTCCACCGTTCAGCGTTCATGTGACTCACCAATGTGAACCTAAAGCTTTTTACATTATTCCATTTCCACCATTCTATTTGCGTACATATCTTTCCATCTTTCTACTATTCAACAATGTACAACCAAAATTAGTATTAACATTTGTTTAGATAAAGGTCTTTAACTTTTTAGTATTCTGAGAAAAACCCCTAATGTTTTGACGAATTGAAAAACAGGTGATACAGAATTCAACTGATCCTCCATCAAAGAGAAGTAGGATCGAGAGGAAAATGGACAAGATCATTTACTTAATGTTCGGTCTCGTATTTCTAATGTCATTCGTTGGATCAATCATCTTCGGAGTCGAAACAAGAGAAGACAAACTCAAAAACGGAAGAACAGAGAGATGGTACTTGAAACCAGACGATGCAGTGATCTTCTTTGATCCTGAAAAAGCTCCAGCAGCTGCAATTTACCACTTCTTCACCGCCGTAATGCTCTACAGTTACTTCATCCCTATATCTCTCTATGTTTCAATCGAGATCGTTAAAGTTCTTCAGAGCATTTTCATCAATAGAGACATTCATATGTACTACGAAGAAACGGATAAACCCGCGCAGGCACGGACTTCGAATTTGAATGAAGAGCTTGGTATGGTTGACACGATTCTATCTGATAAAACCGGGACTTTAACTTGCAACTCGATGGAGTTTATCAAGTGTTCTATCGCCGGTACGGCTTATGGACGTGGTATAACGGAGGTTGAGAGAGCTATGGCTGTGAGAAGTGGCGGTTCTCCTTTGGTTAATGAAGATTTGGATGTTGTTGTGGACAAGTCTGGTCCTAGGGTTAAAGGGTTTAACTTTGAGGATGAAAGGGTTATGAATGGGAATTGGGTGAGGCAGCCTCAACCTGCCGTGTTGCAGAAGTTTTTCAGATTACTTGCCGTCTGTCACACGGCGATACCCGAAACTGATGAAGAGACTGGAAATGTCTCTTATGAAGCCGAGTCTCCAGATGAAGCTGCGTTCGTTGTTGCGGCACGAGAGCTTGGGTTTGAGTTCTTTAACCGGACGCAAAACGGGATCTCCTTTCGCGAATTGGATCCTGTAACAGGAGAAAAAGTCGAAAGGTTTGTCTTTTTGTCTTTTTATTTTTCCGATTTGAGGTCATTTCTGTGATTTCTTGAGCTCAAATCTTCTTAATTTCTTGCAGGGTGTATCGGTTACTAAACGTTCTTGAGTTCAATAGCTCGAGAAAGAGAATGTCAGTGATTGTAAGAGACGATGACGGGAAGCTCTTGCTGTTGTCTAAAGGAGCTGACAAGTAAGCGATATGAGACATTAAAACACACTCTTTTTTTTGTCAGACCTGTATGTTAAAAGATGTTAACCTTGTCTTTTTTGTGTGTGTGTGCTCTTTTTAGTGTAATGTTCGAAAGACTTGCAAAGCACGGTCGTCAATTCGAGGCCAAAACCCAAGAACATGTAAACCAATATGCAGATGCGGGTCTAAGGACTTTGATACTTGCATACCGCGAGGTTGATGAAAGCGAGTACATAGAGTTTAACAAGAGTTTCAATGAAGCTAAGAGTTCGGTAAGCGAGGATCGTGAAGCTTTGATAGACGAAATAACGGATAAGATTGAACGCGATCTCATTCTCCTTGGTGCTACTGCTGTTGAGGACAAACTTCAGAATGGGGTATGAGTTTACTATAGACTATATAAAGCTACAAGATTTTTGATGCTTTAAGGTTTGTGAAATTGATAGTTATTGGATTAATGGGTGTTTAGGTTCCGGAATGTATCGACAAACTTGCTCAAGCTGGAATTAAGATTTGGGTTCTAACTGGAGACAAAATGGAGACAGCTATCAATATTGGGTATTGAATCTTCTGCATATATCCGAATCATGAATGTTCTTATTCTTGTGTCTAGTGTTTTTTTGGTTACTGACTTCAGAATATTTTCTTGCAGATTTGCTTCTAGTTTACTAAGACAAGAGATGAGACAGATCATCATCAATCTTGAGACACCACATATCAAATCCCTGGAGAAAGCTGGAATCAAAGACGAAATCGAATTGGCATCGAGGGAAAGTGTTGTGAAGCAAATAGAAGAAGGAAGGGACTTACTCGCTGCATCAGGCGCAAGCTCTGAAGCATTTGCCTTGATCATAGACGGGAAGTCGCTAACATACGCCCTCGAGGACGAAATCAAGAAAACATTTCTTAATCTTGCCACTGGTTGTGCCTCTGTGATTTGCTGCAGATCATCACCTAAACAAAAAGCATTGGTACAGTCTTCAAATCTTGATGACATCTCTCATTATTTCCTTTATTTACTCACTCCAAAATCTTTATTTCGATTCTAACAAAAGATGATTATTTTCCTGTTTTCTAGGTTACACGACTGGTTAAGTCCGGAACTGGAAAAACAACCTTAGCGATTGGTGATGGGGCAAATGATGTAGGAATGCTTCAAGAAGCTGACATTGGTGTAGGAATAAGCGGTGTCGAAGGAATGCAAGCAGTGATGTCTAGCGATATAGCCATTGCTCAATTCCGATATCTTGAGCGTTTATTGCTAGTTCATGGTCATTGGTGTTACAGCAGAATATCATCCATGGTAAAAACGATTGAAAATTTTCCCTTAAAAACCTCTCCAGTTTCTTCAATCATCTCAATCTTTCTCTAATCCTTCTTTTTCGTTTTGCAGATATGCTACTTCTTCTACAAGAATATCACTTTTGGTGTCACGGTGTTCTTATATGAAGCTTACACTTCCTTCTCTGCACAACCTGCATACAACGACTGGTTCCTCTCTCTTTTCAATGTCTTTTTCTCTTCTCTCCCCGTCATTGCCCTCGGAGTCTTTGATCAAGACGTCTCAGCTCGCTTCTGTTACAAGGTAGGTTTTGGGGTTAGGCTCATTTTTCTTTCAATGTAGAATTCGCTTAAATCTGCAAAAGAAAATGATCTACATGAGTTTCTTATCCTTTTTTTTTATGTCTGGCAGTTTCCGTTGCTCTACCAAGAAGGTGTGCAAAACATTCTCTTCAGCTGGAAAAGGATCATAGGATGGATGTTCAACGGATTCATAAGTGCGCTCGTCATTTTCTTCGTCTGTAAGGAATCTCAGGAACACCAACTATTCGACCCAAACGGCAAAACCGCGGGACGGGAAATCCTCGGTGGAACGATGTACACTTGCGTAGTGTGGGTCGTCAATCTCCAAATGGCTTTATCAATAAGTTACTTCACCTGGGTCCAACACATTGTGATTTGGGGATCAATTGCCTTTTGGTACATCTTCCTCATGATTTATGGAGCTATGGCCCCAAGTTTCTCTACTGATGCTTACATGGTCTTCCTCGAAGCCTTAGCTCCTGCTCCTTCATACTGGCTCACCACTCTCTTCGTGATGATTTTTGCTTTGATCCCTTACTTCGTCTACAAGTCAGTGCAAATGAGGTTTTTCCCTAAATACCATCAAATGATTCAGTGGATTCGGTACGAGGGTCATTCTAATGATCCTGAGTTCGTTGAGATGGTGAGGCAGAGGTCGATTAGACCCACCACCGTTGGATATACGGCGAGAAGAGCTGCTAGTGTACGGCGCTCCGGTAGGTTTCACGATCAGATCCATAAGGATCTTGTTGCTTTCTGAAGAGTATAGAATTAATTCTATGTAAATATATATACGTACATCTCTAATGTAGAGATTAGGGCTTCTTTTATTGAGATTCATCTGTTATTCCACTCACTTCACACACACGGAAATATCTTGTACATAATTTTTTCGTGTATATTTTTCATTTTGTTAGCTAGATCCATGTTTCTTTTTTTTGGTCTGATTGTATATACAATTTGACGAATAGTAAAATAAATTCCAAACGACGATGATGGTGGAAACTGAAAAGAATGGAAACAAATTCCAAAAAATTATCGTTACTTCTTCAATGTAGTTTATTTACGTCACTGTTAAATATAGATTTAATCGTTCGTCTTCTCTATCTTTTTTTTTTTTTCAAGAAAACTGATTTACCTTCAATGTTTTAATAAGATGGAAGTAAATTTCCATGTGTTCACTATCCAGTACAATGCATTTAGACCACACAGAGAAAAAAAGACAGCACATTTTGGATTATTCAACATTAGACAAAGACATAAAGAGAAGGATCCTGTGAGGTTCGGTGAGATAATTGTTTATGCTATGTTCCCATTTGTCCTTACGTTTGATAACACTTTTACCAGTAAACTATCTATTTAAATTTTGTTTTGTCAACAATTTCAATTATTTAACTGTTTCGACCATTATGGGTCATCGTTGCAATTGGCTCAGTTAATCCAAATGCACTTAAATGTCTGATTTTTTTTTAATCTCTAAAATCCAATTGCTTCAGCACATCTACAACTTGGAGTTTACCAGATTGATTCTAAAAGTAATTAAAAAGCTATGTCTAACGAGTAATGAACTAATGACTACGTTAGCTCTGATCAAGATCTATTAATGTGAAATATGACTGTACGGTACTCGAGTGACCATATTCGAAATGTGAGACAGAATGTTTACAGATTATTCAAACCATAGGAGTATCATGTTTCTATAAAGGTATTTTAAGGTTTATAATTTATTCATTCAATTAATAAAAATAAAATCCTAAGAAAAAAGAATAAAAGCCTCAATTTGTTCTTCTTTCTTTTACGCTTTAATAGTTCATCCAAATTCTAATGTTTGGAAAATTTTGTACCAAACCCAATACATTTCAACATGATTCATTCTTTCATACCTTGTCAAAAGTCAATCTTGATAATATTGAATATCACCAACTAAATATGTTACGTCACACCAACGGTATATCATAAATTAATTAGAAAGAAAAGAGGGAAGAAGATTAGCGACATTGTTAAATTACACAAGTTGCATAATACCAAAAAATTAAATTAAATTAATTAAAAAAAACAAACATAGAGAATTAAGCAGTAGCGGTTAATCCAAGAAAATCAGCGGCGGATTTAGCCATGATATGCGCAAATTCGTTGAAACTAATAACGCCGTCACCGTTAGAATCAGCTTCCTTCATCATCTCCGTCAACTCACGGTAAGTCAACGGATGTCCCATTTTAGCCATTGACCCGGCTAGTTCCGCCGCCGTGATTTGACCATTACCGTCACGATCAAAAGAGCGGAAAACCTCCATGAGCTGCTCTTGGTTGATGAGCACCTCCTCGTTGAGATCAGGCAGAATGGCGACGACGAGCTCGTCGAACTCCACGGAACCGTTACCGTTACGGTCTATTTGGTTGAGGAGGAGAGAGATCTGATCTCCGCGAGGCTTGATCCCCAAGGAACGGAGGAGAGCTGCTAGCTCGAGCTGTGTTAGGCTTCCGTCTTTGTCCATGTCGAAGCGAGCGAAGATGTCTTTCAGCTGTTTAATCTGATCCGTTGGTTTCGCAGACGCCATTGTCGGAGAAGGACCGAAGGAAGAGAACTTTCTTTCAGTTTTTAGGGTTTTGTTTTGAAAAATGGATTTGAGGATGAATAGTTCTTTTAAGTGGAAGAAGCGCGTTTATGGAGACGAAGTTTATACAAATAAAAAGTACTATTTTTATTCATGATTGAATTGTATTCCCGCGTAGTAAATTAAAATTTTAATTTACATTATCTTTAAAAAAGAATTTCTAGATTGGTTTGAAGTTTGTTTTTTCTTTCAATTATTGATGAGATATTAAATATGTGGAGACAACTTAAAGGCGGATTGACGGTGAAATCATTAAATCGGAAATTGGGTACGAAGCACATCACACAACTACATTCCTGTTTTTATATTTATGCTTTTATTCTCTCTTTTTTTGGTGATAAATATTCAAATGGATCGATCGTTATTACAATTTCTTTGATTTTTATAGCATAATGTTTTATATTATACATAGTTACTTATTTAAATTCGACTTTTACGACTGTCAATATCTTATATTTAGGTGTTTAGTGATGTACATCACATTTTAGATTTTGTGAGAAATATATAACTAACCTACTAAAAATATTTTATAATATCTCTAACATCTATATAAATAGATAAAAGTTCTTTTTTCCCATAGCGAAATAGACTAAGTGTGATCGGTGGATAAAATGCTAATTCACGACTTTATGAAATTCATTATGATGTTAGTTGCTTTTTTTTTGTGGTCGAAAAAATTGCATAAAGAAACTTAAACCGAGCTTAAACCAGGCGATTCAATCATACGATGGAGAAGTGTTCTCTTTGTCACAGAGTCAGTCAAATCGTTTTTCTAAAAATCTATAATGTAAAGGAAATAACAGAGAAATTTGCAGATAGAGCAAGAACTTGATGAAAAGATCTTGTATTAGAGGCGGAGCAAGAACTTGTCAATGAAATGAAATTTTTACAAAAGCATATCGTTAGTTAATTATTGATGAAATTTTTTGGCTAATATGTAATACGGACTTCTGACGTTTTGAACAAGCAAAACCCAAACCTAGTGGATATTTTTATTTCCACTAATTTCAATATGTGAAGTTGTGAATATAGTATAATCCAAGGAGTAGAAATTTTCTTCCATTATCTCATAACGACTTACTAATCGTAGGTCAAAGTTGTCATTACCACAACTTGACATTGACGAAGAATTTTGAAGCCTCTCTTTTCCCCAGAAGCTTCCAAACAAAAATTCACCATTCTTTGAAAACTCCTCCAAAGCCTTTTCAACCTCTTCGATACCCCCAAAACCTTCCATCTCTATGCTCATAATCTCTTTTCTCCAGTCCGAATCAAGTCCGGTATTTTCTCGACATTCACAACCGAGACCCATTCTTTTTATTCTTCGGTTTATCCCCCATTTTGTGTAACACTTTCTCGTGTTCTTGACCAGCTTTTGAGGAAGTCCAAGGAAGATGAAGATCGCGATCTGGAGAACAAGACAGTTGCAACAACAAGATACAACGACGCAATCAGCTGCAAATGTGTTAAAATCTTCCATGGAATCTTGAAGGAGAGAGTCGAATAAGAAATCGAAAGACAATAGAAGAGATTAAAGAACAAACAAAAACCTAACATGTTGCAGTAGTTTGGGATATTTGGTTTGAAGAAACTCCTTTGTTCTTTGCTTCTATAAGGAAGACATTGGGAAAAGGCTAATCAAGGAAGCAAATATAATAAATGAAGTTTTATGGAGTGTTTTTTTAGATAATATAATGTGTGAACAGAATTTATGAGATTACGATAATCGTGGCTAATTTTCCTTGAATAACACTCTACATTAATGTAGCCATTCGATCAAGATATTCTTTTTGGTAGGGTATGGACGAAGAAAATGGTTATCGATCAAATTATAAACCCATATCTTATTTTTCTAGTTAAATAGAAAATACTATTATTTTAATAATTATCCTGTTTACACATTAAATTCGAATACTTCTCGAATCTGAAATGATCATGTGATTATAAATCTTTTCTGGAAAATGGCAATTGTAGTAAGTAAAATTTTAGAAAAGTTCATGTGAACAAAAAAAGAGATGACGTAATTCAAAGCTCTTTGTGAAAAGCTGCCCAATTGTGTACACGCTAAGCATCTTTTTTTAATAAACATCAAAGCAAAGGTTATGTGTGAATCGGAACATCAAAGATAGGATGATACATTGGTACGTTTGGCAAATATATGCAAGACCTTTTTTAATAGAACCATGCCTAAGCCATTATCAGAAAAAACTATAGCATGGCCAAGACTAAAAACTGATAATAATAAATAACATGGTTATATACTAAAAGAAACATATTCGCCAAGACAAATATTTATAGAATAATACGGCCATGAAATTTAATGTATAAACAAACATAATCTAACTTTCTTTTATATCTGATTCATTATCATAAGTTTTTCTTTCACATCTATCCGTTATAAAAATAACAAAATGGTTTTTTTTTCATATCGGCCAAATTTCTCCAACTTCACCATGTTTTTCGTCTTAAAACATTTATTTCGGCGCTATTAGCAAGTCGTACCTCCACAAGTGATTTCTATTTGTTATTGGCAACTTTAACAAGCTCATCAAAATCAATGAAGTAATATAGCATGATCAAGAACGATATGTCAAGGTAATACTCTACGATTTGCTGTTTTATTTTAGTTATTACTCTTGCATAAGATTGGACATATACATAACATTGTTCATTCGACTTGGTTCAAGTCAATTAAAAAATTTGTATTCATGTATCTACATACATCTTCAAGCTTCAAACAAATCAGTCAATATTCAAAACAAATAAAATGGTATACTAATTTTAGAAAAAGAAAAAGCAATAGCAACGATAAATGATGCTGATGACTAGTGATGTTATAGTGGTCCAAAAATCTAAGGGCCGACCATGTCCAAAAAACTACAGACCAACCGTGTCATAGATTATGTTTTATGGATCTGTTTTCTAGTGATTTTCTGGCATGAACTTGCTTTATTTTTTAATTATGTTTTATGGACCTATTTTATGATTTTAAGATATGCCATATAGCGCCAGTTTCAAACTTTCAATCATAGGCCCATGCTAAGCCTAAACCAATCTGCACAGCCCCAGTGATGACGATGGATGGAAAGACCGATTGAACATAACTAGAGAAAGCAAAGCCATCAGTTTAATATTCATATATATATTTGGAGTGCCCTTGTAGCCAAACATTCTAAAATTTCGATGGCCAAAACTCATGAAGATGAGATGGGCTTCAAGGTCCGCAAAAGCTTATCACCACGTAACAACAATCCACCAGATGAGCATTACTCCGATAAAGATATAGATGCTCTAACTCTCAATTCACATAAACAGTGATTATAGAAACGTATTTCATCTGTAGTTATTAATGAGTTTGAATGCCTTTTATCTATTTGTGGCTCGTTTTGTTAACTTAGGAATCTTAGTTCAGATGAGTTATTGAATTTGGATGCAAGTTTAATTAATTTTGGTTTGTACAATTAGCTTACAGAGTTACTTTGTTTGCCACTACATTGATTCATGTTGAAATATAACATAAAGTTATAAATGGCACATATGTCCATAAAATGACTTATAAGTGATAATTATTCATTTTAAGTTCAATGCCGTAAAATCCTTATAATATGCCTCTAAACTCTTTATGATTGCGGAAATCTTCAAATTACCACCCACATCATCCGCTCCAATTGCTAAGTCTCCACAGTAAACCTTTTTTATTTGTTTTTTTTTTTTATCGGCAACTTGTACACACTTACGCAATGTCGATAATAGTATAAACCACTTGACTAAAAACTGATATTATAGTCTAGTGGATCTTGATTTCGAGTTAAACTCTGATATTTTTAATCTCAAAATTTACAGTAATATTAACCAGGAAAGAAAACAGAATCCATAATACCGACATGATCGATATGCAAAGCAACCAATCAAGATATATAATTTCTTAGATTTTATGACTTCCGCAAGTTGCATGATGGTAACGTATGTAAGTATTTAGATTGAGAAATTATATGCGACTATTCTTGCAAAATTTCGAGCTTAGTTTATGTTGGGGCTGGGCCAAACTTTATTATAATGGTTCACTATCAACACGAGGCTTCTGATTACTTTTCGCTATTGGGGATTTTACTAAGATCAAAATTGGAGCTCTTACAACTTTTTCTACAAAAAAAATGAGGCATGATGGCATGATTTAAATAAAGAACACAAATCCTAAGGCAAACTAATATATTTTTAAAATACTTGAAATACAATTTAATAAGCTTCGTAGATTTAAGTATTTTTTTCTACATCGAGGGCTATGCTCCTTTGCAGTCACAGAGCAAGTTCAAGATATTAAACTCCACAATTCAACAACAAAATAATCAACTGACCAGATAAATACATTAAACCTCTAAGGTTATCAGATTACAAAATGAGACATTGGTTAAAACCGGTTAAAAGTGGAATCGTGTTGGTACACTCATAATCTCATCTCTATCCTTTAAAATCACAAAACTTGCAGTCCGATGCGTCGATATATATATTCAACAAAACAAAATGATAAATCATTAGAAAAAAAGAGAAAATAATTTAAAGCTTTTTGACTAAGATTGACATCGGATCACACAACACATCAGCTCCATTGCTCCTTATTGGATCCCATAAAAATTCATCTCTTCCCTTCATATTATCCATCATCATCATCATCAACATGATTCATGAATTTCTTTGATGATGGTGAAGATGATGATGATGTCCGAATATCCATTTCCATCCTTTGAAGCTCCTTCGACTCTTACTCACCTCTCTATCCTTGGCCGTTAACCGGCAAGACCCTCCTCCTCCAACGCGGTCGTTTAACACTACTTCTCCTCCTCCTACTCCACCTCCAGAGGAATCGAACTTGAGGTCTATAAAACCAGGCTCTTCTCCTCCGGTGAAGTAACTCTCTTTCATAGACAAAACCCTTCTCGTGAAGTTCATCGCCGACGAATCACTTTTCCGATGTTGCTCCTCGTTGAAGTTGCTCTTCCTTGGCGCTGCTGCTGCTGCTTCGTAATTACTCCTCCTCGGATGACTCTGTTTATACTCTGTTTCGCTGAAGTTACTCCTCCGTGGATACTCTGTCTCACTGAAGTTACTCTTCCTCGCCTCGAAACAGCTCCTTCGCGGCGGCTCCGACTCACTGAAGTTACTCCTACGAGTCTCCGTCGTCTCGCTGAAGTTACTCTTCCTTCCTTCGAAGTTGCTTTTCTCGCTGAAGTTACTCTTCCTTCCTTCGAAGTTACTCTTCCGATGCTCCGTCGTCGTGTCGAAAACCCCTAACCCGCCATTGACGCTCGAGCTTCTCGCGGCGGAGAACGAGCTCCTAGCTCCGGAATAAGACGACACGTCTTCTTCCGACCCGATAAAGTAACCGTTTCCTCCACGGAAACTACAAAGCGATCTCGATCTTGAAACCCCTAGTTTCTTACCGTCGTTGGTATAATCCAAACCCCAAGAATCGTTGTTGTTGTTGCTGTTCTTGTCATCGATTCCGTAAACGCTTTTAACACCGAAGTGATCTCTCTCCTTTCTTGGATTAATCTTCCTTAAGAACCTCCCGATTCTTGAGAACCTATGATGCTTCCTCTTACTTATCTCAACGCAGCTGCTACTACTCCTCTTGAACACCACAACTTCCTCCGTTCTTCGACTCTTCTCTGTCTTCCTCTGTTTCGTGGCCTCTTCGTCGATGAGAGAAGAGATCCGCACGGCGTTAACGACGTCTACGGCGGCGTTTGAGGTTCGGTTAGGAGAGATATCGGAGCAAGAACAAGAAGAGAGTCTCTGCTCGCCGCATTCGGAGCAAACGAGGTTAACTAAACGGTCGTTGAGACAGTAGGGACAGATTCCGACAGCGGAAACTGATGGATGTTTACGGCAAGAGAATTCCGACGGTGTGCTGTAATACAACGAGACGTCATCGTTTCTTCTCTCCATAGCTGTTCTCTTTCCTCTGTCTTTCATTTTTGGGCACAAAAAACAAATATATATAAAACAGAACAGAGAGAAATAAAAGAGAGACAAAAGTTGCTAAATATGGGAATGTTTTGTTTTTGTTTTTAGGTGTTGAAGATCCAGAGAAGTGACGATGACGACGATCGGATCTTAAATTAGCGTTTCTTTACTCTTTTTCTTTTTTGTTTTCTCGGATTTCGATGGGGAGACTGTAAGAGGATTTTTGAAAGAGTGAGAAAGTGTAGTGACGCTTAGCTATAGGCTTCAAGAGTGTTTGCTTTAGCTTTACGTTTTCTTTTTCTTTTCTATTTATTTTTTTCCTTCTCTTTTTGTATTTCTTCCCCTTTTCAATTGCCCCACCAATTTTTTTTTTATTTTAAACTAAATTTCATTTTAAATGATACTAGTTATATTATTGTTTTATGTCAATTATTTCCATGATTATTGATATCATATCCTCAAATTTGGGCAAAGTTTACGGGTTACTTACTTCTTTAGTGTAACAAAAATATAATATACATTCATCGATCTGAGTTAATATGGAAATTTAGTATACATTCATCAGAGGTTGGTTAATAGTAATTGGGGAAACTAGATAGAGGAGATCGTTAGAAACGAATAATTAATCGGTAAAACAAAAGTTAGGGAAAGAAAAGGAAAAAGAGAAAGGGTATATTTGATCAAGAAAGCCCCTTAGGTTTGTTTTTTCCTTTCGTTTTTTTTTTTTTTTTGAATTTGGTAAAGCCGAGGGAAAAAATAAAATATCAAACTCAATTTCAAGTTAATGCGATAGCATTAATTTATTTTACTAAGTTTCCATGTTCTTAAACGTGTTTTTATAGGTGGTATATATTTATTTCTCTTATCGAATCCATTGTGGCGGCTAACATATAAATAACTAAAATAAAACAACAGTTAACAAATTATTCTAGTGGTAACTTCGCGCTAAACTCGCAGGCCTTGATCGTTGTCTTCAAATTCCGCAGGTCGCTGCTCAGGGTATTGCAAATGAATCCAACTCTATTCTACTCGTTAGTTCTAATTAGCACTCGAATCCAAGAGAACACGACCTCTCAATTTTCGAGAGAGACTGTCTACACCAATTAACAGACCACACACTATTTGAATACTTGGAACTATTTGATTATGACAAGATTGACATTTTCCAGAAATAAGTCGGTTTTGGTCATTTTGTATGGATGATTCTATACTAACATGCACGTCAATTCTTCTTAAACCGTCCAAAACATGTAATAAACTTAATAAAAGCAAAAACATTATTGCACAAAGAAACGGAAAATACAAAATATTATAAGAGGAAAAAATAAAAAAAGCCAAAAAGAAAAAGATGGAGTGAGGATAAATACAAGAGAATTAACAAAAACATTGAGTACAAGAGGAATATATACGTGGAGAATAAAACTCATGCGTCTGCCGTTTGTTCTTTGAGAAGTCCGTATTAGTTCTCTTGTCAATTTATTAGTTAAAGTCTCTTCCTTGTATCCACAACACACACATATATATATTTTATTTTGTTTGAGACATATATATTTATATACATATTATCTGCAACTATATGTATGTGATTTTTTTGGATTAGTAAGAATCCGACCAATTTGAGGGGCGAAAATGACCGTTGCTAACAGTTTCCTGTAAACCAACCACAGGTAAAACATTTAAACCAAAGTCTAAATTAAATAGCTAAATTTCACACGCAGAATATATGTGTGATTTGAGATCTTGGTCTTTTATTTTTTTTTACTATATATCCAGTTTTTATTTGAAATTAATTTTTCAATCCGAATAATATTTTAAAATTTTGAACCAAATAAAATATTAACTTGATTATTGTTCCTACATATATGATAACGAGAAGTCCAATTCGGATTAAAGTATAAAAAAAAATCTACAAATTGATGCATGTTTTCCGAATTAAGAATACAGACTATGATTAAAACCCAAAGTTGAATATTCAATTTGCTTTGATATTATTTTTCTATCACGAAAAGTAAGAAAACTCAAATGAATTTTTTTTCTTCAGGAATCTTTCTCAAAGTTTACACAACTCCATAAACATACAATTCGATATAAACGCTGATACAATCGAGTGGCAGAAAATACAAACAGGTAAAAGTAGATAATAGGTGTCGATCAATGTAGTGAAACATTTAGATTACAATTAACTAACGAATATTAAGTCAAACTGAAAAAAAAAACTAGAAAGATGTCATCTAACCAAAATAATTTTCATCAAAAGTTGTGAGTAATGGACGTGAATAGACTAGTTTTGTCGAATCTAATTTGATCTATATATATCTATCTTTTGATTATATATATATATTGATATGTATAATGATTAAAATTTTGCATGCTTTGTCCTTTTCAGTTTGACATTTAGATGTTCATTATCTAACATTTTTTTGCGAAGATTATCTACACTTTGTATGGATCCAACGGGACTAAGATCATTCTTCGTAACTTAATGGTCAAAAAAAAAAAAAAAACTTGATAACATTAAGTAAAGTATATTCGTGAATAGATTAAACAGGTTAAATAAAACTCAAACTCATTCTTGGGACGGGGTAGCATAAATACTAAGAACAATAGTATTAAAAAAATAAGTTTGACTTTCGTAAAAAATGAATAATTACCAATCATCTATTGATAACATATAACCCGAGGCATGGTATGGCCCAAATCATCATTTTTGTTTTTTAAAGTTATTTTTTGATACATCATACATGTGTCGTGTGTTTAGTCTGAAACTCACGAAACGTATACCTAATCGAAACGTGAAAATTTCGAGAATGTTATGTCTCTATTGAGGTTGTGAGTGATGGATTCATAGCCTTTAATGTTTAACGTGACGTGGTGGACTATGCAAAATATTTACTCCATTGTCTCTAAATGTTTTGGTACCTTTTATATTCTTTATATCACATACAAATTAGCTAAAATCTAACATTTTGTTCTAACCAGCAATATTCCACAATAAGAAAATCACCTAAAATAAAAATTAGTGTATAAAATTATAGAACCTTTAGAAAAAATATATTAACTCTGAAACCATGATGTTTTTTTTTGTTGTTGCTGTGGTTGTCAGAAAAATAGCGGAATGATAAATTATTGGAATTTCGCTGTTAAATTTATAGAAAACCTCTATCCATATTTACTGTAACTACAAAGTTCAAAAATAAAATAAATAATAATGTAACTATACCATTTTACAAAATCAGACAGAACATACTCTAAAGTGTAACGTCGGGTAAACTAAAATAGTATAACATTTTCAAATTTAGCCAAATTAAGGTGAGAATAAATTTAGAATCATTTTACAAATTTTAAAATATATAGAAGAGAAATGGGTGGGTAAAAAAGTGAGATAATGCAAAAGTCGGCACGCCCTAGGCAGCATGCTCGAACAATAGACATCATTTGGGACATGTCAATGTTCTAAGGTATGTTTTGTCTCTTTTAATATTATTCTTCGTTTATTTTTTACAAAACAAAAAGGAAATTCAATTTGAATTTTGCTGCGTATATTTGTGTTAAAATATAAAATGTGTTCATAATCATTGTGTTGTATTGTTCCGTTGTTCATTAATTATATTGTTTGTGTTTCATGATTGGATTATTCATTCCTAAAGAGACAAGATCTTGCTTTCTCATTTGCTTAATTTTAATTATCTTTTCTTTTCGTACTTAATCTTCTGCATTCCTATGTCTGTCCAGAGTGGTTAGCTCTAAACCGGGTGCTAAAATCATCTGTACCGCTTAATAGGATCATGTGGTTATTCTATTTATGTTTGTTTTTTCGTCATCTATGATTTTTTTCACATCTTTTTATATGATTTTTAAATCATTTATTTATTGTTCCGACAAAGTTTAGAGGTCCATATACCAACCCAACCATGTGCTAACAAAAGATAGTATTTTGTTATGCAAAAGCATATGTGTGCTCCCGATTCTTTTTTGATGTAATAAACACTAACACGTAATTAATTTTCACAAACTGAAAGCAATTCGCAATAAGATGGCAAAAAAAAAAAAAAAAATGTAACCACAACAACGAAATTCATCATTAAATAATCACGAAAATCCGATTCTTTTTTCGTAGAAACGTTACAAAAAAGGTTCTACATGAATTACCTATTTCGAGCAAACGAAAAAAACAAACAAAATGAAAAACATTAATGGGTATACATCCAAAAACATATCGATCAATCGTTTAGTTTCAGTAAAAAAATATTCAGATTCGTGTTGGGATTCGCATTATCCTCCCTGGAAAGAAAAAAAAATTGTTAAGAGCAGATGAACAAAGACTATTAAACCAAAACACGAGTTCCTAAAGATATGGAAAAAGAAAGCTAAAACCTAAAAAGGCATACCTTAAGATTTGTTTTTTTCTTTTTACTTTTCTTTTCTTTCTTTCAATGTTTCCTTCAAGCTTCTTTACGCGTAATCCTGATGAAACAGTTTTAATATAATCAGGTTGTCGTAAACTATAATGATAAAGATGTTACAAAAAAAAAGACATATATCATTCAAACCTGAAGCAGTAGATTCCAAGTGCTGTTGTGATCTCATGAATGACTGAAGTTGCAAAGTGCATATATAGTGTCATTGTGAATATACAATAACCAAGAAGAACCCAAAACTCATCCACAAGAGGAACCCTACAGAGAGATTAATAGAATCTGATGAATTAAAAGACTACAAATGTGATGAAAACGACGAAGCAAAAACCGAAACAAGAAAGAACCAAAGAACATACCCGTTGTTGAGTCTAGCGGTTAGAGCATTCGCTAATGCAAATGGAAGGTACAGCAGTGACTGTACAAGAGGAATGTTAACGAGGACTGTGAAGAATCATAAGGATAAAAAAATGGATATAAAGAGAAGTTCTATAGGATTCTTACCATACACATGTTTGTTTTTAGTCCTTTTGGTTCATCACATATGTGAGCTAGAATTATTCTTCCCTGGAAATATAAACCAATGACTAATGCTCAGCTTTAGATTCACTATTTAACAATGAATACAGATTCGAAACCAAATTGCTTACCACAATGAATCCAAATGCAAGACCAGTTCCCAATACAACTAAGTGAGGGTAGTTTCTTATGAGATCAATTGGAGATAAGTAATCCCTGATTAAGACAAGAATAACGATTAGTCTCAGTGCGTAAAATGAGAGCACGTTAAGAGAATTAGAAAGACATACCAAATCAAAACTCCTGCAAGTAGCCCAACGAAGGGAAACAGCTAAATACACAAAAAGATATCAACTTTACACACACAATTTTACAAAGAAAACGGAATAAGTGTCAATCGAATCATATTAGTTTTACCATAGCTAATGCTAGAAACATGCTTCCTCCTTTTTTTGTCTGTAGAACTTTGTATACACTGGAAATGCTGTAGGATGAAAGAGGATGCGTGTAAGCAGAGCAAAATGCATAGTAGGAATCAGCCAGAGGAGATCATTAAATTGTCAGAAGACTCACTTCATTGCAAGTGTTGGTATAACAGCAAAAAAAATCATCGTGAGTAGTACTACTCTTGATGCTGAAATCTCTGTAAAATAAAACGAGAAAAGGTTCTAATGGCGTAAATAAACTTATTAAGGAGACAACTTTGGGATAAAACAAAAAACAAAAGCTTACCGCTCAAAAACGGCACCCAACTAAAGAAGGGGATTGACTCTCCAAACTGCTGAGCCCACCATTCGGCACCTTAAGACGAAAACAAAGTATAAAAGATTAAAAGAAGATTTGCCGGTGGCAGAGATCTTCTTATATATGGTTGAAGCTTACCAACAATGGCTGTGAAGAAGTGGCCGCAGTATATAAGCGCAAGGCCTTCAGTAGGACCATTTACTACCGGAAGAGTAAGTATACCGGTAAAATAGCTAATGACGAAAGGGCAAGAGAGCAAAGTTATTACAATTTCGCAACGGTAAAAACAAAAACAGAATTAAGCTGAAAATATAAAACTTACGTTTCCCATGTTGCTCCAAGAAATGGAACAGCTGAAATAATCCAGAACCAGAATGTATCTCTTCCACACATAGCAGTACTCCCATATGCCATCGTTTCAAACTGTTTTTTTTTTTGTAGTATGAAATATCGGCGCCGGTTACATGAATTATATCAACAGTTAAGATAAAGGACTATGAGAGAAAGGGATTGCAATGCCTACCGCACAAGCAAGTGCATCGCAACCTGCAAAATTAAAATGGGTGTAAGAAAAAAGGGGATTGCCTTTATTGTTACAAAAAGAAAGAAAAAAAAGACGAACGTTGAGAAACATAAGACTACCATGATCAAAAAGCTCTCCGAGTGGGCTACTGGAATTTGTTCTTCGTGCTTGCTTCCCATCAACCGCATCAAATGTCTAAAAATATCAATCGTAAGAGCTCCAAATATGTCGGCACAAAACACTACATTATACTTAAAAAAGCAGATGATAATAGATACTAAAGAGAAGAGACCAGACTTGATACAAAAACAGAAGTAGTCCATGTGCCAAGTGAACCCATCGAGGAGGAGGAGAATTCAACAGAGGTGAGTATACCTAAAGACAGTTTCAAGAAATCCAAATGAGCAAAAGCAAACAAAACCTTCAAGAGAATAAAGAATAATGAAATCAATCAAACTCACATAGCCTAACAGCGCAGATATGATGAGAAACATGAACCCCATAAGTGTTATCTACAAGACAAAAAACACATAAAACAGTAACTCTCATCGCCTGGTTAACAATACTACATTGGAGTTCAAATGCAAAATTGGATTCACTTATACCATGTTTGGTCTGGGCATGGATATCCCAAAGAGAACACATGAGAAAGAAAAGCAGAAACATCAGTCCAATATTTTCACTTTCAATAACTAAGAATCAACATTACAGAATCTGAGAGCTGCTTGAAAGGATACTTACGGCATCCATAGAGGGAAGATTTTGACAAAACGAGTCCAAAAAGGTTGGAGAACGTATTTGGCAAGATAAGAGTGATCCACACCACTGTATTTGTGTCTATGAAGAGCAGCTATACCATGTGCTCCTATGTAACCCATTTTACAAAAATCCTTTCTATTCTAAATCCAAATCAACCTGCCAAAGATCAACACAGCAGACAAAACAACAAATGTCATTAGCATGGATCTTTAGTGTCAAGACCAGCACTTTTCAATTGCCCTAAAGCATAGAACCACGAAATGCGAATGCCCATCTGAAAAAGTGAACATTTTGATAACGAAAGAGCCTCCAATTCAACAACATACACGAACTCAGAAGAAAATTAGTCTGTTAACGAAACTATTGTTAAAACGAGATCTTCAGAAAAAGTTTGTAGATTCCAGTAGATGAGGAGCAAATTCGATCTAAAGAGAGAGTACTTACGAGGCTTCGGCGATGGAGAAAAATGCTACAAAGCCGAAGACGACGTCGAGGAGGCAAAAATGCAGAGTCGATACAGAATCTGAGGATATAATAATAATATAATAAAGACTAAAGAGAAAGAGAGTTTGTGTCTAATGCTTAATTGCTTATGAGTTATGTGAGTCTCTTCTCTCTCTCTCTCTTGTGCGTCCTAAAAGAGGCGACGCGGGACGAGAGTGGAAAGAGGAGGGCTTTGCGTATCTGTAACGATCTTTGTTTAATATTTTCCATAATTAGTCCCTTATTTTTTAAACATATACAAGAACAGAAAAGAATCTTACATAATACAACTTTTTAAGCCCTCTTTTTTAAAAGTGATACATAAATGATTAAATGAATCTATGGTTTACATTCGGTTTAAGATTTTTTCATTAGTTTTTTTTTTTTGGTTATGATTTATAAATTAGTAAATCAAATATAATGTATAAGAATAAAACGTTTCGCAAAAAAAAAAAGTGTAAGAATAAATGAGTCGACATTTTTTTTTTCTTTTAATTACGTTTTCAACGGTTTTTGATATTTTGGTCCATTCGAGTACGTATGTACGTGTCCTACGCGATGGAGATTGACGAAAACCATAAACGAAAATGCGTGCAAGATTAACATTGATGTTGCTGAGATGTTGATTATTATTTAAATAGAACTAAAATTTGCCTATTCAAACTTTTTTGTAAAAGAAAAATTAGTATATAAATATACAAAAGAGAGACAGGCTGTTCTATAGTTTTTTTTACATTTCAAAAGGTTTAGAGAATCGTATTCTTTTTTCTTCTAATTATTTCTGTGTTGGCCTCAAAATTTGGCCTCAAGGAGACAAGGAATATGGCCATTGGCCAGCATCTGATTTTATATTTATAGACAAAATCAAAGTTGCTTTCTTTTATGATGTCCACAAAATATTTACTTTTTAAGTATTGTATACGTTAACAATTGATCACGACCCATCCATGACTTATATTTAAAGATCTTATATACTATAACTTTATAAACAGTATGAAAGTGTGGGAAATTCGTATCTATTCGCAAAATTATTGTAACTTGAGATCATCTTTCATTCACAATCGGGCCGGATAGTGTTTGTACATTTTTAAATATCGATGAAACCAAGAAGTTTCGCCATCATTAATTTGGATTTTTGTCGAATAATTTAGTAGTAGTATCTTGCATCGAGGAGAATATAATAAATTTGTTGTTGGAGTATAATTTTAGTTGTATTTTTTTAAACCAAGTTGAACAAAATGATCACGTGTCCTAATAATTCTTTTCCCAAGCTTAGGAGATCCAGTGCAAGTGTGCAACCATTAACTACTCTTAAGTCAATGAGTTTAGTGAATAGTTAGCGTCGTTTTTCTTTCGAAGAAAATGGAGCATAAGAAAATACTACTGATATTTAACAAAAGGGACCAAACGATCGGTCATCATTTTAAAATAAAACAGGTTGATTATTGCTTACATTTATCATTAGCTGTTATTTCTTACTATATATATAGTATATACCGATGTAACTTGGATCCTATTCGTGTTGATGTTATATCTTGAGTGTCGTTCTATGCTTTATTGTTATTAGTAGTTTATACCGCAGTTACTTGGGAGACAGCCTCATACTCCCATCCGGAGCACACGACTCAACGTACATTGACATCTGTGTTAGGCTCACGATTTGAGAACTCTTCAATATAATTATTAATAAGTATGTTTGGTGAGTTGCACAAAAAGAAAAGTATGTCTTGGTGAAACTTTTCATGTATATGCATTATGCACCAATTTCTAGTCCGACTGTTTAAAAGACAAAACACACGAAAATATCTAAAACCCACTAAAAAGGAACCCGTATATCGTATAAGTCTACAACAGAAGAAGCACTTTGAAGATTTGTCACCGGTAAATTCTTAGTAACATCCTATGATCAATTTTTCTTTTTAGGATGGGATTTGTAGCCTTGTAGGAAATATGCTCGATGTGTGGCTCTAAGGCCTGGCCCACACAACAATACGCCAACATTTTTTAAAATCCATTTCACAAGAATCAAATTAAGTTTCTTCCCAGGCAGCAAATCTCAGTGTTATTTACATCTGTATGTTATATCAGATCATATATGTAACAAAGACTAAATTATTTTCAGGTTGACCTGGTCCAAAGCTATTCAAAAACCTTTTAACTGATATTGCACCATCATGAAAGATATTAAATTGTTTACTCGTTTTTCCCCCGAAGATTATCCTGTTATTTCCTTTTATCATGTTCCTGACCAAGCTAATATCATTTAGCTGGCAATAACGATAAATTAACCACAATTTCATATTTGTAAGTAGTTTCAAAACACGTATAGATTCAAGCTCTTTATTAAGATAAATTAATAAAAGATAGAAGATATATGATAAAATAACTCATTAGAGCCTTTTTTTAGGTGCAGAAGTTAAAGAAAGAACATACTATTTGTTAATTTACTAGATCAAGATTGGTGGCATAGAAATGAGGAGAAGAGAGTTGCACAAAGTAGCAACTCCCAAAATGGCGCATTCAATGTTCACTACACACATTTATATAGGAACTTATTTTGCGAGGAAACCTTAGTTACATAAGCTAATGGAGTTTATGTGGATGCCTCCCCGTATCCTGTTCTATGGGTATCTAGTCGGTTTATTCGACCAAAGTTTCATAGTGCAAGTCTTTATATTCCATGAAATTGTTAGGTATGTAATACGTCCAAAGAATATTTACACACAAACAATAAGTTTGAATATTTTACCAAAAAAACAATAAATTTGAATATTAAATTGGGAATATAGAACAAAGGAGCTAAAACATTCTTGAGGAATAATAAAATTCTCATCCACGGGAACCAAGTTCCCTTGCACACCACGATTTTTTTTTTTTGAACTATAAAAACAGACCACGAATCTTCTCCCGCCTTATCTTCTTTCGGTCTTTTTGTCTATACGCTAACGTCTAAGATTCTCTCCATTTAAATTCTTATATATCCATCGAAATTTTCAGATGCAATGCTATAATAGTCGATAATAATTCTTGAAAGGCTTTCATTGGTAAACTAAGGCTATGGTTTCTAATTAAGTGATGGTAGTCTAATAGAAAAAGAGAGCTTGTACATTTTAACGAATTAAAGAATGAATCAAGCTGGACTACCACGCATTAACAAGAAAGATGTGTCTTCAAAGTCATGTTCTTTTCTATATTTTAATTCCGCGTTATTGCATTTTTTGTTCTTCTATACAAGACGGTAAGACCAAACCGAGCATCTTCCAATCGAATGAATTATCTTGGTCTACGACCTAAACTTCATCTTCCTAAAAATTTTAAATAATTTGAATGGTCATCATATCAATATTACTTTAATGGTGCCTTCTTCTCACGGTTTTTGGTTTCCTTGAAATCATGGTTACTTTTCTATTTGGTGGTCTACTCAACTAAACCACAAAGTCTGTTTATTGATATAAAATTGTATGAAAATCGTCTGTTTTCAGTATAAAATCGCAATAACAATAAATATACTTAATTTTTTAGAAAAAATCAAAGGGGGAAAATGAGAAAGATGTCTTGAGTCGAATTCCAACTTGGGTCACGGGTCAAAACTTCCAGCTTCACACTCGCCGTCTAAATATAATTAATATTATCTGATAATAATATAATTAATCTGTTGTCTCTCTCTATTTAACAAAAAAAGAAAAAGAAATAACCATCTATTTTATCTTTCTAATTAAGAAAATAGAAATTAGTATGCAGTAGGGAAAAAATGTATAATCATTGCTTTAATGATTTTCCCTTACTTTGGCCATGTAACGTTTGTGCTCAAACTAGGTTAACTTAATAATCAAAATTTCTAATGGTGAAATAATTGTAAAGTAAGGGGCACATACGTGATTGCCTGTTCAAGATGTCCACACGAACTTTGCCTATAAAATCAAAACCTCTTTGGGCTATTTGTCTCTCGTAGAACATTTTCCCTTCACTTTAAAAAAACTCATATAAACATTACAGCGAGCGTGAGATTAGAGTCGGAGTTGTTCAATCACCCGAATCGGATTAAATCTTTGCGTCCCGTTCCTGTAAAATAAGGGTAAAGTTCCAACTATTTTCTTAAATTTCTTGTTTCCAGGTCTTTGGCTCTCACGGGGTTTAATCAGATCATCCGATTCGTTAACTTAAAACAATCTTTTTGCCTCGTAAGCATTCTCCTAAACCTCTTTAGTGTTTTTCCAGTAGTCTTTATCACGTTTGATCTTCCTTAGTCATCTCTTTGAGGCAACTTTGTGCATAAGTTACTTTGAAACAGAGGTTCTGGTTTTTGAGTCATCTTTGCTTACTTCTTATTGTTTTAGGTGAATGAGAAATGGAGACTAAAGGTGGTAAAAAGAAGTCTAGTAGTAGTAGTAGTAGTAGTAATAACAGTCTATTCTACGAAGCTCCTCTTGGATACAGCATTGAAGACGTTCGACCAAACGGTGGAATCAAGAAATTCAGATCTGCTGCTTACTCAAACGTACGTATAAGTTACTCTTTCAAAGTCATACACTTACCATAAAGAAAAAGCTATTGATTGTGGTCTTATACTTGTTTGTTTACCTTTTTCTTATTGCAGATCACTCGCAAACCATCCTGATATTCCTCAATACATTTTCTTCCGAACCACTTAATAACCGTGGTTGATCAAACGTTCTAGCCTTAACGATAAATCGTCCTTCTTTGT
This sequence comes from Sisymbrium altissimum, assembly GCA_900406495.1. NCBI lineage: Eukaryota > Viridiplantae > Streptophyta > Magnoliopsida > Brassicales > Brassicaceae > Sisymbrium > Sisymbrium altissimum. The sequence continues at coordinate 21,142 of OVBI01000265.1, read as the reverse complement.
ACTTCTTCTTTACAATCATCTTTTGAAAAATGGCGGTATCTGCTATTGGTTTTGAAGGGTTTGAGAAAAGACTCGAAGTCTCATTCTTTGAGGCTAGTGTCTTCCTTGATCCCGAAGGAAAGGGTCTACGTGCTCTTACTAGATTCCAGTTAGATGAGATCTTGACTCCAGCCGCATGCACGATTGTTTCCTCTCTCTCAAACTCTTTCGTAGACTCGTATGTGCTCTCTGAGTCTAGTCTCTTTGTGTATCCTTACAAGATCATCATCAAAACATGCGGGACAACAAAGCTTCTCTTTTCGATCCCACATATCCTTAAGCTTGCTGATTCCCTTTCCCTCACAGTTAAAACCGTCCGCTACACTCGTGGTAGCTTTATCTTCCCTGGAGCTCAATCATACCCTCACCGTAGCTTCTCAGAGGAAGTTGCTTTACTCGATGGCTACTTCGGAAAGCTCAAGTCAGGAAGCAAAGCTTTTGTTATGGGAGGGTCAACTAATAACCCTCAGAGATGGCATGTTTACTCTGCTTCGTCTACTGATGAAGCTGCAGCTTGTGACAAACCTGTGTACACATTGGAGATGTGCATGACTGGTCTAGACAAGGAGAAAGCTTCTGTGTTCTTTAAAACCCATTCGGTTTCAGCTTCTGAGATGACTATTAGCTCCTGGGTTAGAAACATACTTCCACGCTCTGAAATATGCGATTTTGACTTTGACCCGTGTGGTTACTCGATGAATTCCATTAAAGAAGATGCGGTTTCGACCATCCACGTGACACCGGAAGACGGTTTTAGCTATGCAAGCTTTGAAACTGTTGGGTATGATCTGAAAGCTTTGAACTTTAAGGAGTTGGTGAACAGGGTTCTTGTTTGTTTTGGACCGGGAGAGTTCTCTGTAGCGGTGCACGCTGATCTTGGAACTGGGTCATTGGCTCGTGACTGTGTGGTTGATGTGAAGGGATACTTGAGCCAAGAGAGAGGATTAGAGGAGCTTGAGTTTGGTGGCTCTGTTCTCTATCAGAAGTTTGTCAAGACTGTTGAATGTGGCTCACCGAAATCGACTCTTGGTCTTGGGTTCTGTTGGAAAGAGGAAGAAGTGGTTAACGAAGAAGAGCGATCGATCTAATTTCCCTTTCTTTATTTTTCTGGATTTATTGCCTTTTAAGTATCTTTTGTGTGTTTATGTTGGTGTTTTGGAATAAGAGAGAACTGTAGATCTCTGAAGAGCACATCTTAATGTTCTGATGAACGCAGTTTTTGTGTTGTGTTTGTGTTTTTGAAGTTTGCGATTGATATGTTCTCTCTGGTTTCTGCAACAGAAAGATTCTATGTTCTAAATTTATTGAGCTACCTCACTACTGCTTTCACTGGAAGCGGCTTAGCTTGTGTTATGCGTAAGACATCTAGATTGGCTTGATAGGGTAAGAGCTGCCCTTGACTCTCTCAGTTAGGAAAATGTCATTTTGCTAGGATAGGAAGACGATCAATATTTAAAAGAAAGGCTCATTACGGACAACAAGAACATCAAGATTGCAATGTTGTACTAATAGTATGAAATTTGACAATCCATAAACCACATGTCAAGTATAGACAAGTGGTAAGGCTGAACTACTAACGAAGAGAAGGAGGGATTCGAGAAAGATATGAAAGCTTTCAACAGAAGCACGGAAATATGTTCTCATACGCACGCAAGACGCAACGCCAGTTGTTAGCCAATCCCATGAGCTAGCTTCATAATCTTCTATGTTAATTTTGATATCAGACTAATCATTCGCTTCACAATGGGCTATATTCCAAAAAGGAGATGTAGTCAAAATGTCAAGAAATCAAAAAGTTTTATTCAAGATTATATTATAAAATATGCTAAATATGAGATTCAAATTTCAATGTTTCTTAGACTCTAATATGATGTAGGATTATTTTCTTTATAATATATTCACTTTTCCTAAAGCATTTTTATATTTTTCCAAAACAAACTAAAAATAGCTGTATTACATCACGTATCATAGATTGGGTAATTTGTAGATGAATTGCAAACCATCAAAGCCTACTTCATGGCAAAACCATTAAAGTGATTTTTTAATATTTAGTGAAATGATGTAAGAGCTTGAAAGGCAGCCACAGCCACATGTGGCGACAAAAAAAATGTATAACTTGGATTCCAAATTAATAAAAGTTTAATTTTAATACATTTCCATAATAAGTGTTATTAAATATTTCAATATCTTGCATTCTTGCCTCACTTTTGTGCCCATGTATCAGAAACGGCAATAAATTTACAAGTCCGCGACACGTTACGTGGCATGCCTGTTACGTGGCATGGCTCTACTATAAAACCTCTGCCATAATCTCATTAAAACCAACGGTTACATAGCAGAAATGAACAATAAAGCGACCTTCCTTCTTCTCCTCTCTCTCGTCCTCCTCCCTCTCTACGCGTCTGAGGCGGCGCGTACCGGCGGCTGGAGTCCCATTAGTGACGTCAAGGATCCTCACGTCGTAGAGGTCGGCGAATTCGCGGTCTCCGAGTACAACAGGCAGAGTAAATCGGCACTCAAGTTCATGGCGGTTGTTAGCGGCGAAACTCAGATAGTCTCCGGTACGAATTACCGGCTTATTGTGACGGTGAATGACGGCGTAGGAATAGCGGATGCTGATGCGAGTAAGAACTACGAGGCGATTGTATGGGAGAAAGAGTGGCTGAAATCAATGAATCTCACTTCCTTCAAGCCTGCCGTTTAGTGGTCGTTTCCTCTTAAGTTTTTATGTAATCGTTCTGATAAAAGCAACCAAAAAAGAGAAGTTAAATAAAATGAGAATCATTAATGTCAGTTAGAGTATTGTCTGATTTCATGTTGTTGGAGTAAAGAGTTTTGATGCAAATGAAGAAATGGTGTTAATTGTTTGAACAAGTGGTGACATCCGCTAATTATGCCGTGTAACTGCTAATTCACATAAGTCTAAAAATGGTGACTCACGGTCCTTCTTTTCTTGTCCAACTTATAAAGAAAACTTCTTCATTTTTTTTTGTTAAGAGAGAAAAAATCTTATTTAGTTGATGTATTTTAATTGTTCCTTTTATTTTTTGAAACTGTCAGTCATCATTTCAACTTTTTGGCGTTTTGAGTTTTGTAGTTTTCTCTTTTTTTAACTTCATGTTCATACCATCGTTTTATTATACCATGCATCTCTATTTGTATTGTTATTTTGATACCATTTTCAAACTGTGTATTACAATACTGTTCTTTATGTTACATATAAAGCCTGCCCAAACGCTTCTCAGAAGAGTCCTTGAACGAGCTTTTCTCAAAACAAGCAATGGATAGTTACGACTTACGATCGAAGATATTGATAAATATTAAGGGTGGCCTGGTGGGTATAAAAGCAGAGTTGAAAGGAATCACTAAATAAAGAAAAAGTAAAATTCCAATCCATTGGCTCTCTTTGGCACGAGTTTCTCACTTAGCTTATGTTACATACAAATATAATTTAAAACTTTTAGTTGTTAATTGGCTGATTATTCTTATCCGAATATTTTTCAGTCTATTATATCGCCATGATATAACATGTTATAAATCATATTTGATCTAAATCTCAAATTCTTCACCTTAGAAATTACTAATCTCGAGTCTAAATGCAAGAAAAACAAGTTTTGATTCAGACAGAGATGGTGCAGAGAAGAAGAGAAGTAAAACAGAGTTATGCTTTGTCATCTTCAATCCTCTTCCTCATTTTCTTCCTCTCTTTTTCTCCTGCAGAGCTAACAGACAAAGGTGTTAACTTTGAAGGTAATTTCAAAACAAAATCTTTTTTCTTTCTCAATTTCTCTTTTTTTTTTGCTTTTTCTTCCTACAACATGTTATTCCTGCAACATGTTATTTTTTGTTGTTGTTGTTTCCTCTTTAGTTCTTGCTCTATTAGAAATCAAGAGCTCACTGATTGATCCTCATGGAGTTCTAATGAACTGGGAGAACACAGTAGGTGATCCTTGTAGCTGGAATATGATCACTTGCTCTCCTGATGGTTTTGTCCTAAGCATGTAAGCGCATAGATACACACACCTTTGATACAATATGTAAGCATGTGTTTACGTACAGTCTTTTATTTATGTGTGTATGTAGAGGAGCTCCAAGCCAGAATTTGTCAGGAACTCTTGCATCCAGTATTGGCAATTTAACATATCTTCAGATTGTGTTAGTGTTCATCTCTTAATCACTTACCTTTGCTGTTTATTTTTAGTTTTCTAAATATGCTTTTGGATACACACAAAAAAGGTTATTGCAGAACAATTACATAACAGGACATATCCCTCCTGAGATTGGGAAATTAAGGAGACTCAAAACACTTGATCTCTCTGGTAATGACTTCACTGGCCAAATCCCATCCACTCTTTCACATTCCACAAAACTTCAATACTTGTAAGATGATCCATTTCTATGCCAAATTTTTGTTAATATACATTTGCAATAATAATTTTTATAATTATTTATGGACGGAATTTTCTAATGAATATTGGGGAGCAGGAGGCTGAATAACAACAACCTGACAGGAACAATTCCTAGCTCATTGGCAAACATGACCCAATTAATTCTTCTGTATATTCTCGCTCGTTTAGTTTCTTTTTCTTTTTTCTTCTAAGTATATTTGCTTTTATATTTCATTATTACTTTTTTTAGGGATTTGTCGTATAATAACTTGAGTGGACCAGTTCCAAAACCACTTGCCAAAATATTCAAGTAAGTCTATTTATGAAAAAGAATATCTGGCTGCTCTGTTTACACTGTAGAAAAAAGAGGGTAATTGTAAATTCCATTGTCCGTTTCTCTGCAATTGATCCATACGTCACCCGAAGTGGCTAAGTATACTAAGTATATAAAATATATTCTTATATAGTTTTTTTTTCTACTTGTGATGCAGTGTTACTGGCAATCCTCAGATTTGTGCAACTGGAACTGAGGAAGACTGCAACACTCAGCCTGAGGCAACGTCACTTACATTGAACAGTTCTCAAAGTAAGTAAAATCTAAAATTTCAATTTTGAATAGAAAAAAATGATGAAAATTTTGAATTCTTGAGAATGTAAGCGAAAATGGGTTTGTATTTATTTATTTTGTTGTTGTTAGATGGAGCATCTGATGGAGGAACAACAAATCACAGATTTGCGGTCGAGTTTGGTTTAAGCCTTACATGTGTTTGCTTGTTGATCACTGGCTTTAGTTTTTAATTTTTATTAAGATAAGACTGTAGAAGCTTAGTCTCTATTTGGGAATCTTACTTGTACAATAAATACTCAATTATGGAATGTGAATAAACAAGATTTCTACAAAAATGATTTCAGTGTATCAGTACCAATGAATTATATCTTCTAAACCTTAAAACATTGAAGATAGTGCTACTTGCAAATAAGATGGACAACATGTCCTCCAAATATCACGATCGTCTCTCGTAGTTGTGAGAAGCAATACAAAACCATAAGAGTTCTCAAAGTAAAACCTAAAACTTCAATCCTTAGAATTGTTTAAAGAAGAAAGTGGTTTATTTTCCCTTTTATCTTTACCTGAATTATATTCTTTGTGTTTTATGTGAAATGAGAGAGAACCGTGGATCTGTGGAGAGCAATTTAATGTTCTGATAAAAGCATTTATTTTGTTGTGTTTGTGTTTGTGTTTTGAAAGTTTGTGATTGTTATGTTCTCTCTGGCGCACCAGAAAGATTTATGTTCTATAGTTTGAGCTTTGAAGATCTTTAATTTAATGCTATCTACTCTTAAATTCAATATTCTATGTTAATTTTGGTATTACCAATAGTTTGACAGTGCTTTAGATATCTCTGTGTCTCACAAAGTCACGGAACCTTGTACTGCTATATATGTTGTGCATTAAACTAATTTAGAATTAATACCTCCTGTTAAAGCTTAAGACCCAAAAAAAATATCACAAAACTCTGCAGTTATAATTAGTTGTTATATTTCGAAAGCCAGAATGTTACATTACAGTTTACAACTTTAAAAAACTATCCATAGTATCAACCAAATACGACGAAACCAATGGATCTAAGTTCTTGTACATTTCATTATAATAGAAAAAATGTCAATCACTCACTACAATATCTCCTACTCATGTGAAATGAAATAGTAAGAAAGTGGTATTGATATATAAACATAAATAGACAATGATGTATACACAAAGTCACAAACTCTAAGAAAATGACTCTTTATGAGTTATACAATCATACTAAAGTAATGTCGTTTTGGTTTTAGCCAGACAACTTTTGTCACTGATACGACCCCGGATATATTTGATGCATGTACCAGTTTCATTTTTATTAACCTGATTACCTGAAGGATCTTTATGGGGGCCAATTTTAGTGTTGAGAAAAAATAAAAAGTATTTTGGTTTGGTCTGTCTGTTTTCTCTCAATACTTCTATAATATTGTAATCGGATGTGAAACGAACTTTTTGCAATGAACTAATACAGAACCTCCAAGCTTTCTTCGACCTGAATTATTATTTTAGAAATTAGAATCCTAAATTAATAAGTATATAACTCGTTGTTGCTACATACTGAAACAGTAGATATGAACTTTTAAGTCATTTCGAGTAGTGTAAAAAAAAAAATCAAGTTGAGTACTAAATCTGGTAACAATAAGAAGAATACTGAAAAATTACTATTCTTAGTCTAAAGTTTGTAACTATCATATAGCCACTGTGAAATAAAAATTGAAGAATAATTGAGGTCTGAGTTGTCCTAATTGCTTTCGTGCATCCAACTTTTAAAGAACTTTTTCTTGAGGATTTTATATTTTATTAGATAATTATCTGTGCGATGCACAAATTTTAAAATAATTGGTTAATGCAAACTTTTTGAAATTATAAAAACCATACTTTCCTCTTAAAAGAATCCAGAATAATACATGTAATTGTTTGTTTCTCTATTGTATACATGTACTGAATATAAAATATCTGAGGCATGAGTATTCACTATATGTATGTGTGCACTTAGAAATGATATATACTATCTCTCTATTGTTGCTTGCTCCTCAAAGCAACTAATTTCATCAAACTTTTATAGTACAAAAGTCATGTTGAATGCTGTTTGTGTCTCTGTTAATAAACATATTGTGTGATTAAGTTGTTACCTATATCATCTTATTAAAATCATCTTTTCAAAACGGTATATGTCACATCATCAAAATACAAAACACATGTTCTATTTTTCTTTGGGTGATCTAAATCAATAATAATGAATAATAACTTGAAAATTAGAAAATTATGAAGGAGAGTAAAAAGAGATAGAAAGGAAAACAGTTACAATATGGAGTAAATTTAATTGTCAAATTATCAATTGACCTGTGTTGCAATTTCTCTTTCTTTTTTTTTTTTTACCGTTTTGATCATTCGCTTATCAAAAAAAAACTGGGTCATAAATCACTGTTAATTTTCATTAAAAATAAATAAAATTAAGTTTTCATTATTTTTATTGTGTAAGGAAATCAGAAAATCAATATCTTAAAAATAGAGAGAATAATATTTAGACCATATTTTTCAAGCACAAAAAGGTTGGGAAATAAAATGAATAACAAGGACAATATATGATTGAAGAGACAGACGTGGGGCTGAACTTTTTACATCACTCTCAATAACGTACGAAAATCTAATCGTTCATTTTGTAAGGTGATTGGCTTAATTTAGTTTTGTTAAAATGAAGTTGCAGATATATCCAAGAACAATATTACAAATTTACAATTGTGCATCACATCAACCTCTTTTACAATGTCATGAATCTAATCGTGAGAAAAATATTGTCAAAAACAAAACATTTGTAATAAGTTATAGAAAACAAATAGTAAGCGGTGCGTCAAAAACATAATAATTTCCTACTCATTTGAGGGTATATAACCCCAAACTTTAATTAGTGGGAGATATGCTGATTATACCACTTTCGTTGTTGCCTTTTTTTTTTATCACGAATTCAATTTTACCCTTTTGATTATTGTAGATGAAACAATAAAGATTTCATCTAAACTAGAGAGAAAACTAGGATATCATGAGATGATATGACATACCAAATACCAATAACATAGTTTATAGTTCATAGTTTTATAAAGTATTAACCATTTTCATGCTAAAGAAAACTTTATTTATTGATCATTCTTTTTAGTTAGCGTAAATTCTTAACTAGAGATGTGCAAACTTTTCTCAAGTATATAATACTGAACGGCTCAATGAAAATTGGTGGCCCTCAGAAGGTAAAAAAATAAATAATAATACTTTTTCTATTTTTAAATAATATATTTTTAATGTTTTTATACATATTAAAAATATTAAAATTTGATAATAAATACATTATTTTCTGTGATTAATTTTTTTAAAAAAACTTTAAATCAATAATAATTTAAATTTTTACATTTTATCATTAATAATCAATAAAATTTTATAGAAAACTTAAAAATATATTTAAAAAAATATTTTTTTTCTAAAACATTTATCTTTTGAAAATATGATATCATGTATCTATCTGTATCGACCGAAATTATGATAAAAAAAAGAAACAAAACGTTATCTGGACCATTTAGCATTTTGATTTTTGTTTGGACATAGTTATCGAATAAAACATATCTTTAATTTAGAAAAAATTCTTATGCGACAAAGCTTTCAAGTTTTTTTGTTGAACATTAAAGCTTTTAAGTTGGAACAGAAATCGACTAATTTTGCGATAAATTATTTTGATAGGACTGGTCACCACAGCATCTCCGAAGACTATTGATCTACAACAAAACAATCAACTAATCATAATTGATATCAGTCAGTCACTATTTAAGGAAACAACTGTCAAATATTTCATAACAAAATTCAAATTAATATCCATTAGTTAACTACGATTGATCATGATTTCTCACAACCATGCACACAAAAGTTACGATGCAGTAGCGAGTTTAGGAGACGTACATTGGTCTGTACACAAACGTTACATATGCGTGATCAAAAGAACTGAAGAAGAATGAACTTTTGGTAATTTTCAAACACAAGAGAATAGTATCACACGTGTGTATCCATGCATATGGCGTACAAATCATAACAAATTCATCTTTACAGATTTTTTTTCCCAGAAAAAACGAAAATAACTAGCTAGAATCATGTTTATATGCTAACGTCTTTTTAGACCGACATATCGATCAATCATCTCACTGCTCAAAACTAATTATTTTTATATATAAGCTTCAATTAAAAATTTTTTTAACCAGTTAAAAGAACAGTCAACTGAATTAGGTATTTCATTTACAACTTATTTGTATTTTCTGTTTTTAACATAAACTTATTTGCATTTTCCATTGTTAACTTAAAACATAATAATTAGAGTAGTTTATATTAGCTAAAAACTAAAATTTGGATAGTTTTTTTTTCTCAGGACAATGATTTATGTCATTATAGCTCAGTTCAATCTAAATTACAACAAGTACATTGGTCTTACAATATTACATGAAATCAGTGAAATGCACTAACAAATTGAAGTAATGATGAAAGAGAGAAGAGGACAGCTTTTGCTTTATAAAGCAATTTGCTTTTGTGGTTTCAAAAGTGACTTGTCTGTTGACTATCACTGTGTACACAAAGATTTATTTATTTATATCTATTTAACTAGTCGTTGTTGGATTAGTTGCGCCTGAGCGCCTCAATAATTTCTTAGACAATCGTTAATTAACAAATCAATTGTGCAGTAGTTCTTACTAGTTAGGTAGCAAGTGTTAGATGAAAAATAATCATATACAAATCTAATTATATAAGTGTCACATTATCTGAAAGAGGGCTACAGTAACAAGAAGTTATATTACTCGTCTTTTAGTTTCACAATATGGTATAAACAATATATATCCAAATATATATTTCTAAAGTTAGAGCTATAGTTTCAGAAAATAATCATCTGCAAATCGTATTACGTTATTTTGTAAATATAGTCTTCTTTAGACCATTTCTCTGTTAAGTTGTCAATCATTGGTTCATCTTTTGGCATTTCGAGTCTTGTAGTTCTCTTTTTAGATATATCTCGAAATTCAGAAATGTGTGTTTTCCGTCCAATAAATTTCTTAATTATATCTAATATTCCTTTTTAACTTTATTTTGTTCAAGTACCGTCTAGTAGTCCACCGCTTAAGTATGAATTTGACATGACGAAAGGAAAAATAAAGACCATCCATTTGACAATAGCACATGTTATTATTTATTTTTTTGGGTCTAAATGTTAAGATCAAACAAATCAAAGGAGAAGGAATATCACATGTTATGTTATCTAATAGCGTAAATAAGATTTTTTTGTAATTTTTTGACAAAAGATTTTTCTATATGTCCAAAAAGAAAAGATGTTTGTATTTCAAAATGTTTATAAGAAAAATATAATGCGTCTAGGAACTTTTGAACGGAGAATACTTTTTTTTTTTTTTTCGTCGAAGATATTGTATTAGATAGCTGAAGATACATAGTCATGATGAATAACATTCGATAGGAAATGAGAACTAAAATGAAAATATTGAAAAGTAGTGTGGAATTGGAAAGGAGATTTTGC
>OVBI01000265.1:0-10509 GCA_900406495.1 Sisymbrium altissimum | reverse complement strand
GGAGTGCCTGTAACTCACTTTCAAGACTAGACTTTGCATTGTATACGTGAGCTTTACCACCGCCCATATAAGTTCCTTGAGGATTACGGAAGAGCCACCCAGTTCTACACTTTTGTATATGTTTGTCATAGGAACCATCATAATTACACTACTAATATACTTATATAGCAAGCATAAGAAAATGCAGCTTATTATATGCTTTCTCTTTCCTTTTCATAGAAATGATTATTCAATATTCTAAATAATAATAATTATAAGTTTTATCATAAAGAAAAAAAAAAGATAAAACATGTAATATTCCCACATATGCACTAGAAATATAAAACTATCAAGTTTCTTTTAACAAATTTTTTTTTCCAAATATCAATCAGGAGTTTTTATTTTTTTTCAACGACTTGTAATAATTAGTTAAAATGGTTTGGTGTAGCTTATTAGTTAGATATACTGTATTTTAAAAATTCTTGTCTACGAATTTTTTGAATTAACTAATGTTGCTTTGAAGGAACTTCAGGCCCATGTTTAAACACAAATACCCATTAATTTTTATATTTGATGGGCTCCGCCTACTACTAAAGAAGAAGAAGTAGCTTTTTAAAAAAAAAAAAAAAAAGATAAAACAGTTATAACATAGCAAGCAGGAGTAAATGTAGCTTATTATTTATATATATATATAATATATGTGATGACCTATATATATATATAAAATTCGGAAGTATACAAATTGTTCTTGACCAAACCAAAAGCCTACAATTTTTGAAAAGAAGGGGAAAGCCTAACAAATTACAATCCACTACAAAGATTTTGGTCGAGACAAAGAGATCAAAGAAAGATTTTGGTCGAAATCAAACAAATTTGACAATATACGACGTATGGACATAATTAATTAAGTACTAACCAAGAAAATCTGTGATTAATAAAAATGAAAAAAGGAAAACAAGAAGAGAGAACAAAACCTAGAGAGGTGGAAAAGAAAACGAGGGAAAGAGACAAAAGGTGTAAGAAGAAGAAACATATTAATTGTGTCTAAAGAACTAAAGCTATGTCTCATTGCTCTCCTGGTCCAACCTTAGTCATGTGACGTTCCCGTCAACTTCTGTTTTAAATTCTTTTTAATTCTAATAAATTACGTGAACAATAGATATTAGAAAATTAGCTTTTGCCCCAGAAAAAAATAGTTATTAGAAAATTCAAATAAGTGAAGAAAATTATATATATCCAGGTCCGGTTTTATTTTCCTGATCTACTATCTAAAATTTCCAAGGTCTAAAATTAAAAACGTATGTTTTCATTATAACCACAAATTATAAACACGAATGTAAAAGACAACCAAAACCGCAATAGATTTTATTTATATTTAAAAAAATGTAGAGAATATGAGAAAGAATTGAACTCTGAAACTGGACGCCTCTCGAAAACGAAAGCGACTGAACAGAAGTTCGGTAGTTGGATTGCTACGGCGTATTCTGTCTGTACAAGCTCTCTCATATAGTTTTATATTGGCAAACCCATTATCTAAAGAATACGAATATATGTACTTTCCCATGAAAAACTAATCTCCGTAAAGCTAGAATGAAATGTTTATATATGTAACGGACTGATATTAATTTGTCCCCTCATTTCAAAAAATCAATACGATTGCAATTCTTAATCCTGGATTATGTAATAGATAGATCGTTCTGTTGATTTGCATAAATTATAATTCAACGAATAGCATATTAGAGGCGGTTTCGTATACGGGAAACATTTCCTGATCATCCTTAGAATCTTTTGATTGGTACACGAAGTCTTAGGCTCTTAGCCGACCATATTATTCAAACATTTGAAAGAGGATTAAGTTAATCATTTATAATGACTTGTAGTTCGATTTCTTTGATTAACCAGTGTCAAGGGTTGATTTCTTATATTTAAATTTATATGTGTATGATTAGTTATAGTACTAGATATTAGAAAAAAATATCAGCTTTGATAGTTAGTGAGAACTGCACACGGTTCAATATTTAGAACATATCCTATATACAGAATTTCTCTCAAACTAAGGAAGTTTATTTAATATTTTTAATGGGTTTCAAAATATGCTTAATTAGGATTTAATTTGATAATAATCCAACAATTTTTTCATTGCAAGCCTTGGGGGTAATAAATAAAATGTTTTGGGAGAAAAAGACTGCTTGATTATTGGCTTATGGATACCTATCAATTCTAAAGTTAATATATTATTGTGTCCATGAAAAATACAGAGTAGAAAACGCATTATTTGTTTCTATTTATACAGAGAACATATCAAAATCCACCCAACAATGTAAGAAAAGAAAAACAGAAATGACAGGACATTTGTAAAGAAAAAACAACGACAGTGTTTGCCCATTAACTTATGCTTTTGTGTTTACGATCTTTCTGATCCCGAAACATGTACATTTGCTTGGTCAAAAATAACTCATGTTTTTTTTTTCCTTTTTAAAATGCAATGTATTTTTTCTCTTCGCTATTATTGAAAGCTCGATCATTTGGTTTTAAAAAGTAAACTTCAAAAATTATTAAAAAATAATAATAAAAAACTTAAATTGTGAAAATAATAGTGACATATCAACGTAAAAGTGTGTCTACTGTTGAAATAAGCTTGCAATCCTAATGTGATTAGGATCAAGAGAAAAAGGAAAATATACTTTGAGAGAAAATAGGAAATCTAATTAGAGATCATTATAAATAGATGCCGAGATAAGACATCTAAGAGAGAGCTTGAGAGTTGTTAAGCTTAAGAGTTTTTGAGAGAAAGATTATTTGTAAGAGCTTTAGTTTTGAGCTATTTTCTAAAGCCATTAATAAGAGAGATTTCTTATTAGAGTTTTGTGTTCAATCTTTACTTTATTTGGTATCAGAGCCTAAAAAAAAAAATCTAAGAGAAGGAGAAGTCTCATGGCGGCTAAAGAGGAAGGAGCTATTGTTCCATCCAAACCAAGGGAAGGAGGAGGAGCTTCCTCCTTGACATGTCCGATACTGAATAGCACAAATTACACTATCTGGGCAATTCGAATAAGAGCAAATCTCAGAGTTCATAAAGTATGGGAAACCATTGAGGCAGGTTCAGATGATGTAGAAAAGAATGATCTAGCAATTAGCCTGCTGTTTCAATCACTACCAGAAGCTCTGATTCTTCAAGTCGGAGAACTTGACACTGCAAAAAAGGTGTGGGAAGCAATTAAAACTCGTCACATAGGAGCAGAACGGGTTCGAGAAGCAAGACTACAGACTTTAACATCAGATTTTGACAGGTTAAAGATGAAGGAATCAGAAAACATTGAAGAATTTGTAGGAAGAATCTCTGAAATATCATCTAAATCCTCTGCTTTGGGAGCTATAATAGAAAAACCAAAAATAGTGAAAAAATTTCTTAAGTGTCTCCCACGAAAGAAATACATTCATATTGTAGCCTCAATAGAACAAATGCTGGACCTTAACAATATAAGCTTTGAAGAGATAATTGGACGACTCAAAGCATATGAAGAAAGAATTCAAGAAGATGAGGAATCACAGGAGGATCAAAACAAACTCATGTATGCAAATACTACACCCTCCTTTGGCTACTCAAATCAAGAATACAATGGAAGTTATAGAGGAAGCTACAGAGGAAGAGGCAGAGGAGGCCGTGGATACTATCGAGGAAGAGGTCGTGGACGTGGTACCGAAAGAGATGCCTCACGAATCACATGCTTTCGATGTGACAAGCTTGGTCACTTCGCCTTCTCATGTCCAGATCGACTACTCAAACTCCAAGAGGCAACGGAGAACGAGAACTGTGACACTCAAGACGCAGATGAACTCATGATGCACGAGGTAGTATACTTGAATGAGAAAAAATGCAGACCAAGTGATTACAAAGTTAATACCGGAGAAGAAAACACATGGTATCTCGATAATGGTGCTAGTAATCACATGACGGGTGATAGACGATACTTTAATTATATTGATGAAACCATTACAGGTAAAGTAAGGTTTGGAGATGACTCGAGAGTAGACATAAAAGGAAAAGGATCAATCTCTTTCATTGATATGAACGGAGAACAACGAGTTATGAATGACGTCTACTACATTCCAGATTTGAAAAGCAACATTATTAGCCTTGGACAAGCTACAGAAGTGGGATGTGATATTAGACTGAGAGGAGGACTACTTACAATGCGAGACTTGAAAGGAAAGCTGCTTGCTAAAACAGAGAGGTCCCGAAACAGACTGTATAAGGTACACTTGGGAATACACAACACAACATGTCTTCACATTTCGAAAGTAAATGAATCTGTCCGATGGCATGCTCGTTTAGGACACATAAACTTTGAGACCATCAAGTCAATGGTTCAAAAGGAGGTAGTGAAAGGAATCCCTCATGTGAACTTTGTAAAAGAACTGTGTAGTTCTTGTTTATTCGGAAAGCAAACAAGGAAAAGCTTTCCCCAAGCAACTGCTTATAGAGCATCCGAGAATCTTGAACTGATCCATGGCGATCTCTGTGGACCCATAAACCCAAGCACAGCCGCTGGTAACAAATACATCTTTATACTAATCGACGATCGATCACGTTATATGTGGACTATACTGCTTAAAGAAAAGGGAGATGCTTTTAATAAGTTCAAGATTTTTAAACAATCAGTTGAGAAAGATATAGGAGCACGAATCCAAACCTTTCGAACAGATCGTGGTGGTGAGTTTGTATCACAAGAGTTTAACTCGTTTTGTGAAGAATCAGGAATAAAAAGACACCTCACAGCACCCTATACTCCTCAACAGAACGGGGTAGTAGAAAGACGGAACAGAACCATGATGGGCATGACAAGGAGCATTCTAAATCACATGCGTGTACCAAACTATCTTTGGGGAGAAGCAGTAAGACATTCCACTTACCTACTTAATCGAGTAGCTACAAGAGCTTTACAAGAAAAAACACCATATGAAGTCCTCAAAGGGAAGAAACCAAACATCAATCACCTGCGAATTTTTGGTTGTATTAGTTATGCCAAGGTTGATCAACCTCTTCTACGAAAGCTAGATGACAGGTCGAGAATGCTTGTTCACTTAGGAACTGAACCAGGGTCAAAAGCATATCGTTTATTTGATCCACAAACACGAAGAATAATTGTTAGCCGTGATGTTATCTTTGATGAGACAAAAGGATGGAATTGGAGACAGAACACATCAGATGGAGACAGAACTATAAGTATAACCCTTGGAGAGTTCGGAAATCGTGGTATCCAGACAGAAGATCAAAGTGATTCAGTTGTAGCTGCCGAGGAGCAGGGAAACAATGTTCATACAACAGAACAAGAGGAAGAAATCGAAGAACTCTCAGAACAAGAGGAAGAGAATGAGAATACACAGACCTCACCAACTCTGAGAAGATCGCAGAGACAAATTACAAAACCAAAGTACCTTGAAGATTACATACTAATTGCCGAAGAAGAAGGAGAACAACTCCTGTTCTGCCTAAACAACGAACCAAGGAACTTTCTGGAAGCAAGCGAATCAAAAGAGTGGACTGATGCATGTTTGGACGAACTCAAGTCAATAGAAAAACTCAATACTTGGAATCTTGTCGATCTACCTCACGGAGTAACACCAATCGGATTGAAGTGGGTCTTTAAGCTCAAAAGAAATTCCGATGGAAGTATTAACAAATACAAAGCCCGACTCGTCGCTAAAGGGTATGTACAAGAGTATGGAGTTGATTTTGAGGAAGTCTTTGCTCCTGTTGCAAGAATGGAGACAATACGCCTTCTCATTAACATCGCAGCATCTAAAGGTTGGGAGATTCATCACCTCGATGTAAAGACAGCTTTCCTCCATGGCGAGCTAAAAGAGACAGTCTATGTTAAACAACCAGAAGGATTTGAGGAGAAAGGAAGTGAGGCTAAAGTTTACAAACTGAATAAAGCATTATATGGTCTGCGACAAGCTCCGAGGGCATGGAATCACAAATTAAACCAGATCCTTACAGAGTTGAACTTCTTCAAGTGCTCAAAAGAGCCATCGGTTTACAGGAAGGAAATAAGAGATCATCTTCTTGTTATTGCAGTCTACGTAGACGACTTATTTGTAACAGGAACAAACGTGACTGTCATCAGTAGTTTCAAGGAAGAAATGGCATCAAAGTTTGAGATGAGTGACCTGGGAAAATTAACATATTATCTCGGGATAGAAGTCGATCAACATGAACACGGGATAACACTGAACCAGAAAAGGTATGCGATGAAGATCTTAGAAGAAACCGGAATGAATGACTGCAATGCTGTTCACGTACCAATGGAGATGGGACTGCAACTTTCAAAAGCAGAGAAGGAAAGAGAGATTGATGCCACACTGTTCAGGAAAAAGATAGGATGCCTCAGATACTTAATACATACGAGACCTGATCTTTCATATTGTGTAGGGGTGTTAAGCAGGTATATGCAGAGCCCCCGTGAATCACATGGAACTGCTATTAAACAGGTTCTACGATACTTAAAAGGAACTGTATCTCTGGGCTTAACTTTCAAAAGATGCTCTGAGGTTCCGAAACTGATAGGATACTGTGACAGCAGCCACAACATAGACCCCAATGATGGTAGAAGCACAACAGGACACATCTTCTATCTCGGTAAGAGTCCTATCTCATGGTGTTCTTTAAAACAAGATGTTGTCGCCCTCTCTTCGTGTGAGGCAGAGTTCATGGCTGGAACTGAAGCTGCAAAGCAAGCCATTTGGCTCCAAGATTTGCTCAATGAAGTCACGGGAAAGACAGGCTCAAAAGCTGTCATTAGAATTGACAACAAATCTGCAATTGCCTTGACAAAGAACCCAGTCTTCCACGGCAGAAGCAAACATATACAGAGGAGATATCACTTCATTCGTGAATGCGTTGAGAATGGGAGATTTGAGGTGGAGCATGTACCAGGGGTTGAACAAAAGGCCGACATTCTCACCAAAGCTTTGGGAAGAATCAAGTTTCGAGAAATGAGAGAGTTCATTGGCATGATTGATGTGGAGAAAGAAGGTTTCAAACTTAAGGGGGAGAATGTTGAAATAAGCTTGCAATCCTAATGTGATTAGGATCAAGAGAAAAAGGAAAATATACTTTGAGAGAAAATAGGAAATCTAATTAGAGATCATTATAAATAGATGCCGAGATAAGACATCTAAGAGAGAGCTTGAGAGTTGTTAAGCTTAAGAGTTTTTGAGAGAAAGATTATTTGTAAGAGCTTTAGTTTTGAGTTATTTTCTAAAGCCATTAATAAGAGAGATTTCTTATTAGAGTTTTGTGTTCAATCTTTACTTTATCTACTTCTTTAAACAGAGATCTATTCACATGCATGCAGTAAAGATATATACATACATAGAATGAATGGGACCAAGTATGGCGACGTGCATGCATGTGCCTCTCTGTTAATCTTTAATTTCACAATGCACCAATTATTATCAGGTTTATTATTTGTATAACTAAGCTATATATCATTATGGACTTTATCTTATTACGGATAGAGTCGTGTTTTATTAAAGCACTCTCAGTGGATTGTTACAAATACTCTTAGACGATTCTCGGCTATTGTTTTTTTTCTAATCCACCTTTTGCTCGATCGTATCTATATGTCCACTATGCATTACGTAAACACGTAAATACTTAATTGTTGTAATTGTAGATAGTTCGTGAATTTTGTATCTTCCTACCACCCGTGCCGTATATTTTGTTCGTATTGAAAATGTCAAATTGTGAAGACAAATTGTCGTAGATACAATAAAAAAAAAAAACAACAACAAAATTGTAGAAATTATTGCATAATGGTTGGTGTAAAAAAGGGGTCCCAACTCCTAAGTCTAGATTATCCAAAGATATCTTCTCCAATATCCTCAGCAATGTGACGCCATGCCTTCTTTGGATCTCTAGCGATCTATATCTCTCTTTAACATAGAATCGTGTTCTGTTTCTTTTTCTTTACTTTTATTTTGACAAGTAGTTGAACTGGTCAAATTTCGTTTTGTTTTAACATAATCAAATACAGATATCCAATTTTTCTTTTCATAACCAAGACTCGACGATGCTATGCGAAAAATGTAAACTAATCATAAAAATATGTACGCGAATTGAAAAAGAGTAAATAAAAAAATTTCATTTGGTTGACAAAAAAAAAAACAAATTTCATTTAATGTATTTATAAAAGACAAAAAGAATAATATATACATAATAACTTGAATCAATCGACTAAAGAAAAATGATCAAAGTGTTGATAATCTATTACATAAAAAGGTTTTTTTTTTCGTATTAGATTTCAATTTATTTGGTACAAAATGTTTGTAAAACTGATTTTGAAAAATGTATAGGTTTGAAATCTGAAACTCAAAGTTTTCCACCACTTAAATTAAGTTCACCATTGTATAATTATTCATTGATTATTACTGAAGCTTTCCATGGTAGTTCCGTAAGAAATACAGCAGCGTAACAGAAAATTCCAAATGGTAAAATTAAAACATATTAGTCCTGATCTTTTTTGTATGCTCTGGTCCCTTCAAAAGTACTATTTCTAAATATTCATCTTTTAAAAATAGGAGTATGAAAATAATAAATTACTCATTTGCTATTTTTAGCTAAATCTTATTTCTTCCTTTCTTATAATGAAAATCATAATTTCAGAAATTTTACTCTTTTTATGGTCTAATATTTACTGGAAATCTCCAAGAATCGTAATTAACTTATATTTATTAAAAGCCTACTTATTTTTAGAAGGAAACAGAATTATTAATTAGTTTTTCTATCGGTTAGAATTTTTATTCTATAAATTTATTTGTTTACCAAAATATATCTTAGAATTTAATTCAATGATCCTGGCATTTTCACTTTATTCAACAATGGCGTGCCGTCCAGTAAATGGATTTGCTTAAATTGAATGTTCGAGCTATAGTTTTGATTTTCAATTCAAGAAATTACATTTGCAGTTTTTAAAAAGGCTTCGTGGAATGATATCAGTATTATTGTCTACCTTATTGAAGGATATATGTTAACCACAGTCAACATGGGTACTGTACAAAGTTGACTTTAATTATGGAATATTGACAACAAATTAACGTGTACGTATCTACCGAATACCGACTGATGTATACTACCCCTACAGTTTTTTTTGTGTGCAAATACTACCCCTACAGTATTACGCGCGTACATATATTTTTGCAATTTATAATCCGAGTCCGACTGCTTTAAACATAAAACATTTTAAGCTCTTGCATTTATGTTAACTAGCAAAATAATATATACAATATATAGAAAACTATTTCAAACATTTTAATATTTTACATATAAATTTATTTAAAATTTATAACATAAATCAAAAACCAAAAAGTAAATATTTTCGTGTTTGTAATTATTTTTCTATTTGTATCTATTTTTTACTGATCAAAGCATTTATATTTTTTATTAACAGATAAATTAGATAAAATACTATTTTTCCATACATACTTTATACTAGTTTCTTTGTCAATATATGTATATATATATATTAGATTAAATATTGAATGATAATTTTTAGGGGACAAGAATATTATTTAGTGAGTAAATAATCAACCTTCGAATGGTCTATATAATATATTTTATATAGTATTCATATAAATATATCCTAATGATCCAATAGATCTAATATTGGTATAGTTGAAGTGATTATTCTAATGAGCAGTCTGTATTCCAGAAGAAAATTTGTTTTCGAAATGTCTAATCAGAGATAATGCATGATCATCTTCTTCTCATTTCGTTAGGTACTCAGTATCTCGAAGGCCCACATGTCGAGTGGACCCTTCGCCAAGACCGAATTTGTATTTGATCATATATGCATTGTTAGATTTTTTTCTGGCGTAAACATAAAGAAATACTGTATATATAGTTGATGCATTCATTTTTTTTTATAAAAGTGTTCTATGGTGGTAAGCAAATTGGTTATTAAACAGAAAATAATGTTATATGTCTATAAATTTCGGTATCAGTCTATTTTAGTTTTGACAACTCATAATCCCCCGCAAATAAAAACATGTTCAGCTAATCATCATATGAAAAAACATATTTACGTCAATCTTCACCGTAGCATACATTTAAAGCCCGAATCACTCAAACGTTGCTCCTTCGTAGTTTCTTTTTAGTTCTTTATAAAAAAAATATCTTTTTAGTTTGAAAAAAGAAGAGTATATAGTGATGAATGGCAAATACAAAAGAGAGCTAAAAACAAAAGTTAGTGATGATCATTTTTTATATTTTTTTGTTATAAAAAAAAAACTTGGGCAGTTAAAGTTAGTGATGATCAAGGTCTCGAAAACAAATGCTAAGAAGACTGATGACATTAGTGCTATATTAATACCGGTGTTATCTAGGAATTAAATGGAGCAAGTTAAGGAGGGTACAGCACGAGCGACGATCATGAACCCAAATGAAATGTCCATACAAACCATTCTTTGCTTTTACGGTGCTGAAATAGTTGTTAAAACTTAAAACTAAACGTATATATATATATA